>JAJOOS010002023.1:0-35782 GCA_029582725.1 Solanum chiquidenum
ATTTAGGGATACTTACTAGTTAGAGATGCTAATATATTACTCACCAACTGTATATGTCTTGTACAAATGGCTATACCAAATGGAGGATTTAATGTAAAAACTCTCAATTCCCCCGGAGTTCCTTGCATATTCTCTTTGTTTCAATTTACGTAGCATAGTTTGACTGGACACATAATTTTTTTAAAACTTGTGGTGTTAAACATGCCATGAGATTTTTGTGGCTATAAAAGCGCGTCATTAAGAGTAAAATAGAAAGTTAAAAGTTAAATCAATTTCAAATATAGATAATATCATTCTTTTAGTTAAGGACGAATAAGTATATATAGTACATAAAGTGGAATGGGGCTAATGCCATGATCCAAGCTCATGACATGTAATGTCCGTGTTAGAATATATGATAAAGATATTCTGATTCTTTGTATATATCACATTAGGTAAGTGTCTATTTAGTTCCTCTTATAGCTATTAGTTTCCTTAATTATAGTCTTGTATTGATTGTATACAAACCATTGATATCAATGAAATAAGCTAGGGGATTAAACTCTTTCATGGTATCAGAGCTCTAGGGGAAAACCTTCCGCTTCCTCTTCAAAACCGTCTACCCCCCCTCCCTCTCTTCTTCGTCTCTTCTCTATCGTCATGTCGGAATCAAAATTGTCCTTTCACCCTACTCTTGTTGTATCCAACATCAAGAACCATGTCCCCATTGTTCTTGAGATGGAGAACGTCCAGTATTCCACATGGGCGAAACTATTTAAGATTCACGCACGATCCCATCGAGTTCTTGACCATATTATTCCTCTTACCCTACGCCGAAAACAGAGGAGGAGAAAGAACTTTGGTCGACTCTTGATGCTACTGTTCTACAGTGGATCTATGCAACTATATCTCATGATCTTCTACATACGATTCTTGAGCCCAACACCACGGCAATGGAGGCTTGGAATAGATTGCGTGACATATTCCAAGTTAACAAACACTCTCGTGCCGTCACCCTTGAGTACGATTTCACTCATGTGAACATGAAAGATTTTCCAAGTGTCTATGCCTATTGTCAGCACCTCAAATCTTTGTCGGACCAACTCAAGAATGTCGGCTCTCCCGTCGACAACAATAGACTAGTTTTTCAACTGGTCTCTGGCCTCACCCAACCCTACAAAGGTGTGGTCACTCTCATTCGCCAACATGATCCTTTACCCCAATTTTATCAGGCCCGTTCGATGCTCACTCTTGAAGAGGCCGGCCTTGCTAAGAAGGCGGCACATAGCTCCTCATCAGCTATGGTTGCTCATGAGTCGACTGGCTCGCATGATATTGTTGATCATTCCTCTTCACACCGCAATACTAATGGTGGGAAGAGGAACCAATACCGCAATAATAATCGCAACAATAATAGTGGCCGTGGAGGCAGTAAGGGTGGTAGCGGCGGTGGGGGTAAGGCTGGAGGTGGTGGTCAGATGGGGGGCGGCAACAGTCGCGGTGGTGGACAACAGCCAGCAGGTCAGCATCCGCCACCTAATTCTCCATAGGCTGGAGGTTAGTCATAGCCTTGGATGGCACCGTGGGCTCCCTGGGCTATACCTCCTTGTCCATATCCGTCAAACTTATGGACAAGGCCCAATTATGGACAGCAGCCTGGTATACTTGGGCCCAGACCACAGCAGGCCTACACGGCAGCTCCATCTCCAACCGACATTGAAGCTGCAATGCATACTCTTGGAATCACTCCTCCGGATGCAAATTGGTACATGAATATCGGTGCCACTTCTCATATGACATCCGCACAAGGTAACCTCACGTCTTATTTTAATATGAGCAATAAACGTGGTATAATAGTTGGAAATGGTCAATCAATTCCAATTCATGGTTATGGTCACACTAAATTATCTTCGTCGTCTCCTCCCTTACAATTAAACAATGTCCTTCATGCCCCTCACCTTGTTAAAAATTTGGTGTCAGTTAGAAAATTTCAACTAATAACTCTGTCTCTGTTGAATTTGATCCATGTGGGTTTTCTGTGAAGGATTTTTGGATGGGGAGACCGGTAATGAGGTGTGAAAGTCAGGGTGAGCTGTATCCCATCACTACTCCAACCACTTCTCCATCTACTTTTGTTGCTTTGGCACCATCCCTTTGGCATGATCGTCTGGGTCACCCGGGAACACCTGTTTTGAACTCTCTTAGAAAGAATAAATTGATTGAATGTAATCAAATTAAAAACACTCGTATTTGTCATTCTTGCCCTCTTGGAAAACATGTTAAGTTGCCCTTTTATCCTTCAAATTCTAGCACTGTTATGCCATTTGATATTATCCATAGTGATCTTTGGACGTCCCATGTTTTGAGTTCATCAGGTCATCAATATTATGTCTTGTTTGTGGATGATTATTCAAAAAATTTGTGGACTTTTCCTTTATCGCACAAATCACAAACGTTTTCCACATTTTTGAGTTTCAAGACATTTATTCGAACCCAATTTGAGCAGGACATAAAGAATATACAATGTGATAATGGCACGGAATTTGATAATGGCCCCTTTCGGGATTTTTGTAAAGCAAATGGTCTTTCATTTCGTCTTTCATGTCCTCATACATCCCCTCAAAATGGGACAACTGAAAGACAAATTTGTACGATCAACAACATTGTTCGTACCTTATTGGCCCATGTTTCCCTTCCTCCTTCCTTTTGGCATCATGCGTTGCAAATGGCGACTTACCTTCTCAATATCCTTCCTCATAAGCTATTAAATTATCAATCTCCTATTCGCATCCTTTATAAATAAGATCCGTCTTATTCTCATCATCGGGTGTTTGGGTGTTTATGTTATCCTCTTATTCCCTCTACAACCATAAACAAACTCCAACCCCGGTCAACTCCTTGTGTTTTATTGAGGTATCCGTTAAATCATCGTGGGTATAAATGCTTTGATTTGTCATCTAGAAAAATCATCATTAGTCGTCACGTAATATTTGATGAGACACAATTTCCCTATGCAAAGTCTCATACTCCTCAAACTTACACTTATAGGTTTCTAGACGATGGGCCATCTCCCTACCTGGTCCATCATTTCACTACCTCTCATAACCCACAAGTTGCACCTGTTCATAATGCACCCGCACCCACCTCGCCTAGCCTAGCAAGTGGTTCCGTTGTGCCCAGCGTGCAGTACGGCCTTCCCCAGTCGACCACTGGTCTTCCCCAGTCGACTACACCGAGCCCATCTACTCCTTCCACTCTCCCATCCAATTCTCTTCCTCACCCCACTCCAATCTCTCCCTCACGTCTTCCCACGACTCCAGTTACTAGGAGTCAACATGGTATTTCAAAGCCTAAGAAGTCTTTCAGCCTTCTTACATCAGCGTCTAAATCACCCCTCCCTCGTAACCCTGTGTCTGCTCTTCGTGACCTGAATTGGAAATTGGTTATGGATGATGAATATAATGCTCTTATTGAAAATAAGACGTGGGAGTTGGTTCCCCGTCCTCCAAATGTTAATGTAATTAGGTCTATGTGGATTTTTTCTCATAAAGAAAGATCTGATGGTTCATTAGAGAGGCATAAAGCCCGTCTTGTAGGTGATGGTAAAACTCAACATGTTGGCGTGGATTGTGGTGAGACGTTTAGTTCGGTCGTCAAACCGGCGACTATTCGCACGGTTCTCAGTTTGGCTCTCTATAAGGCTTGGCAGATTCATCAGCTTGACATAAAAAATGCCTTCTTACATGGGGAACTCAAGGAGACTGTTTACATGTATCAACCTTTGGAGTACCGGGATCCTGCTCGCCCTAATCATGTGTGTTTGCTGAAGAAATCTCTCTATGGGCTCAAACAGGCTCCAAGGGCTTGGTATAAGAGGTTTGCTGACTATGTCCGTACTCTTGGGTTTTCTCAAAGTACTTCAGATCATTCGTTGTTCATTTATCGTCGAGGTACTTCTATGGATTATCTTAGACTGTATGTCAATGATATCATTTTGACTACTTCTTCAGATAAGCTCCGTCAGTCTATCATCTCCCTTCTTAGCTCAGAATTTGCTATGAAGAACTTGGGCAATTTGAGCTATTTTCTGGGCATTGCAGTCACTCGTTATGAAGGTGGTTTATTTTTATCACAAAAGAAATATGCTACTGAGATCATTCAACGAGCTAGCATGTCATCATGTAAGGCTTCTCCCACTCCGGTTGATACAAAACCGAAGCTCGGTACTACTACGAGTAAACCGTTTGAGGATCCGTCTCTTTATAGGAGTCTTGCTGGAGCACTTCAGTACATTACGTTCACAAGACCCGATATTACGTATGCAGTGCAGCAAGTATGCTTATTCATGCATGACCCGAGGGAGGAACACATGCACGCACTTAAGCGCATTTTGCGCTACATACAGGGTACTAAGGACTTTGGTCTTCACCTATTTTCTTCATCCACATCCACTCTTATTTCATACACTAATGTTGATTGGGGTGGATGCCCAGACACACAACGTTCAACGTCGGGTTACTGTGTCTTTCTGGGTGATAACTTGATCTCTTGGTCCGCTAAACGTCAGGCTACTTTATCCCATTCTAGTGCAGAGGCTGAATATCGAGGGGTTGCCAATATGGTTTCTGAGTCTTGTTGGTTACGAAATTTGCTTTTGGAACTTCATTGTCCTATCCAACAGGCTACATTGGCGTATTATGACAATGTGAGTGCCATATATCTTGATGGCAATCCTGTTCAGCATCAACGCACTAAGCATATTGAAATGGATATACATTTTGTACGAGAAAAGATGGCTCGCGACCAAGTTCCAGTGTTACATGTCCCCTCACGTTATCAGATTGCAGACATATTCACCAAGGGTCTTCTGTTGGTGTTATTTGAGGATTTTTGAGACAGTCTTAGCATTCGGCGACCTCCCGCTTCGATTGAGGGGGAGTGTTAGAATATATGATAAAGATATTCTGACTCTTTGTATATATCACATTAGTTAAGTGTATATTTAGTTCCTCTTATCGCTAGTTAGTTTCCTTAATTATAATCTTGTATTGATTGAATATAAATCATTGATATCAATAAAATAAGCTAGGGGATTAAACTCTTTCAGTCCGTTTTGGCTCAATAGGCATCACTGATTTGTCCCTCGAGTTACGTCATCATCGAACCCAAAAGCATGCTCCGTTCCAAAGTGGATTCAGCTAAGGTATCATGTGCTTCTTCATCAAAAGCTTGACAGTCCTTCTTTGTGACTTATCCTCGTCGACCTGCTTCGTCATGGATGTCACATATACCCCCAAGGGACTCAGCATCCTCGTTGAGATTTGTTCACAATCATTTTGAGGTAGTATCTAGCTTTGATATCATAATTGTCACAACCCAAGCTCATATAGTGTTAACACCCAATTTTGGCCTAACAATTTCAAAATTCGTAACTTTTAAGTTTTATTTATTTAATAGTTCAAAATAAAAATTTTTATATAATTTTAAATAAGTTTATCGATAACTATCCTAATTTATCAAAATTTAGGATTTTTTTTTATTAGTTAATTTTTAAAATTGCATTTTTTACATGTCATTAGTTACGTTTATTATATTTTTTAATATTGATTTTATTAGTTATATTTGTTAATATTCATTTTTGATATTTTACACAGTTTAGAAATTCATTCGAATATAGATAAGTTTTCATATACGACTATTTTATTAACTAATAATTTCTGCCCATGATTTTTAGATAATGATATTGTACAATAGATAATTTTTATTTTTCTATTTAATCTATTTCTTAGTTTTTAAATAGAGGGTGGTGAAAATTTTCAAAGGGTGAAACCCTAAATATTTTTCTATCCTATTCCCCGTTGCCTCCCCTCAAGTCCACCACCAAAACCCCACTCCAAAACTGCCACCAGAACACCATCAACAACCCCCCATACCCAGCTGAAACAACAACTAAACCAGACCCTTAAACCCCTATTTCTTTTTCGGCCAGACCCGCCTTTTCCAGCAAAAACCATCAGAATAACAACCCAAAACCCCCCAAATCGGAACCAAACTCGCCTGAAAACAGCAACCAAACGACCTCCTCCAATGCTGCTAACAGACCACAAACAGCCACGAAAACTACCCCAGAACCCCTTTTCTTTTTGCCGGCGAACCAGATCTCTTCCAGAGAATAACCACCCCAAATCTAGCAAGCACCCGAGAAACTAGATCTCCAGCTTCAACACAGTCACACAACAACAATCAACTACTAGGAGCTTCAATCTCCGGTGCAACTCCAACAACTAGGAACCAGGAACCACTGTGACTTCTCGTTTTCCCCTTTTGGTACATTTTTAAAGCTTTTATTATTATTAATAATTTTGATAAATGTTTGCTTCTATGGTTTGTTGGGCTGATATTATTTCGTTCTTGTTCTTATTTTGGGTTGCATTTCACCATATTTTGATTCCTATTTGATTTGCTCTTTTCTAGTTTGTATTGATATTTTTATGCTCTGTTATTTAGGTTCTGATTTGCACTGAATTTGAACATTTTTTGTTGTTGTTAATGACGTATTTTATTATTATTTGCTATTTTGGTGTTACATATTCACTACTATTTTATTATTTTAATATTGTTTTACTTTTAGCATTTTTATAATATTCACGATGAACAAATTTTAATGTTAACTTTTGTTGTTGTTGTTTCTAAATTATATTATTGTTTAATGTTGTTGTTAAGCTTTCTTATTATTGAATGTTGCTGTTGAGTTTCCTTATTATTGAATTGAATGTTGCTTTAAATTTTTTCTTTCTATATTTTATTATTGTCCTTGTTTTATATTTTTGTAGTCAGTTTTAAGGGTGGATACTTATATATCTTTGATGTATTATTGTTCTTTTTAATTAATTCGAGCAAAATAAGTTAAAGTGGCCAATGAAAAAAAAAATTCGTCGGTTTTGGAGGCCTCCACATTATAAAAGATGGAAATTTAAATTTAAATTTATGTACTTTGTATGTTAAAATTGGCCGATGAAGAAATTTCCGTCGATTTTCAAGGCCTCCCATGTTAATAAGACGGGTTTTTATTTTTAAGTTATTATTAATTTATTTATTTTTATTCATATTTATTTAGTACTAACACTTTTACTAAGTGTCTTTACAGGTACTCGGAGCTGCTTCACATTGAAGCTATTCGAACAAGATTCGAATAATATTTTGATTCATTATCGTATATTATTGACGATAGGCAAATCTAGGCTGTTTCTTATATTATTTTATTTTATTACTTGTGTATATTGTATGTTTGTTTTATTTGTACATTATTTTATTTTTCTCCTCAATTTGAAAAAATGAATTCAGTCGGGACCCACAGTTGTGGATTTCGAAGTATGCCTAACCCCTTTCCTTCGGAATAACCTGAACCCCTTACCTAAAATTTTATGATTTCATAGACATTTTTAATTGGTTTCCTAGTATTTCCTAAAATTAGGTGGAGACTCTTTTAAAATTTGTTTATATTTAAAATTCTTTTAAAATTGATTCAATTGTTTATTTTTTGAGTCACTGTGACGTTTCGCCGTATTTGAATAGAGTAGCGATGTAAACATATAGCACGTCTTGTCCATTTTGGCTCGACATGCCTCACTAATTTGTCCCTTGTATTATGCCATTTGAGGCCAAAAGTGCATGTACATGTGAATTTGTGATGTTTTATTTAGTCCTCTCTCATTTTGATACAGAATTAGAATTTGCGTATGGTATCATTTGCACCCTTTCTTCAGAAGTTAGTTAGCCTAGAAACATGTTTGTCCTTCTCTGTGTATGTCCTCGTCGGCCCTCCCTCAGTCATGGGCACCACACACACCATTTCCTAGGGACTCAGCGTCCCCGTTGAGGTTTGCCTCACCACCATACTAAAAGAGTTTCAAGTTGGATATCATATTTGTCACAATCTAAGCTCATGGCACATATTATTTGATTCTACCAAATAAGCTTCACAGATTTATTTTGAATTGGATTATGCTATCAACACTATTAAAAGCGTAAGTATACAATGAACTTGTATTATGCCATGTAAAGTTTTTCATTTTTACCATCTTATTCAGATGTGAGATTCACCTAATGCATCATGCTCACTTCTTTATAATTGCCTTCGTCATCCGCCCTCCGTGATGCGCGTCATAGCTAATACATAGTATTCCAATTTTTAAAAAACATAGTTAATTATCTTGAATTAGCTTGATTAAAGTTTGTTAGACTATTATCACTATAGCATATAAGATCTTTTCACTTGTCACTTGAACATCAAGGTGGTACAAGTATAATAATTAGGCATGTGTAATTGGTCAACTTGTTCACTACGATAGTTGCTATTAATGCTTTCTCAACTGATCCCAACGAGCTAGTAGGCACATTGTAATTTATTTCACCTACCATTATTTATATCATATGCATTTCCAATAATTTGTCAAGTGGTTATGTGAAACGATAAATTTACTTTTACTTATTCATTATATTATTTTACTCTTATTATTAAGTACTATTCATCCCAATGAATGAAATGACTTATAATAATTTGGGAAGATATTGTAAATCCATTTTATATTTTACTTCTTAATTAAATAGTGTGTCAAGTCAAACATAGACAAGTAAACATAGACGGGGAGAGTAATATCTAGCTTATAAGGTCAAATAGATTCTCGAAGATACCCCCTCCATTTATTTTTATTTGTTCAGTTTATATTGGCTTGACACAACTCTTGGCCCTTAAGGAGCAATAATAAAATTACAATTGTTTTTTAATATAATAAATTCAATGCTTTGAGAAATAATTAGAATTAATAATAAAAATAAATTAAGAAGTAAGTGATAAATTATCTTTTCATTTTTCTAACTGAACAAGTAAAATGACATTTATTTTTAGTATAGTTAATCAAAAAAAGTAGACGGAGGGAGTAATAAATAATTAAATACATTTAGAAAAGAATAAAAGTTGACTAGGACAAATAAGTAATCCAAGTGCTAATATTTCCTTGTCATAATAATGTAGGAGGGAATAAAACTCAACTTGGCTACTAATTAATTTTTTCTATATATATATATATATATAATGTTCTTGTGTGACTTTTAGTACCTAGCTTATTATAAGAATGTTATATTCCTTTTTTTTTCCTTCAAGAGAAAATATTTTAAAAAAATTGATACACTTTTTTTTTTTTTTTGGTCAAGGGGCATGGTGTAGTTAGTCTATTATGTATTGCAGTTTTTCACCTAAGTTGGGGGGAAATAAGAAGAGATTAACACAAAAAATACAACAATAATCTTCATTTATTAGTGTTAATTAAAATCAAGAGACCAAATCCATAAACATTAGTTTTCACAGATTTTTAATCCTATACCGACATACTTGAGAAAACATAATGCGTCGAGTTTATATATACTTTGATAACTAGGGGAAAACGGTTCATCGAGATGGAGTCAGAATTTAAAATATGTGGGTTAAAATCTATTTTTTTTTATGTTATTAGATTTAAATTAATAATTTATAAATATTCAAATATTCAATAAATTGCTTAAAGCCTAATACAAGTTTTGAACCAAAATATTTGATTCAGTTAAACCCGCATACTATACTCTAATTTCGCCCTCGACTGTTAGTCTCTATTTATAGAGATCTCGGTTATGTTATAAAAAAAAAAAATAGCAGAGTTTTTATTTATTCCACATAAATAATAAAATAATTCAAATCAAGATTCGTGATAAAAAAGTCATCCTAATCAATTTTTTCATAATAGAATGAATTGTGTATTTAAACAAACAAGAATTGTGATAGAGTGATAAATATTCTTTCATCCTTAACCAAGAGCCCTTCGAATACGGAGTCGTTAATAAATGATTTCTCTGATTTATAATAGAATGAATTGTATTTCTTCAATCGTACGAGTAATAATTCTTCAGAATTGTATAAACGTGTGAAATTGGCTGATACATGAACCATTTTAATGTAGTACAATCTGGCAAAATGAGGGTACATAATTTTAAATGATACGACATAGAGCATTAAATCGACTGCAATCTAATTATGTCAACCAAGTACGTACCAAGCAATGGTGATAAATAAATATTTCTTCCACATTTACTTGTTCACTTTGAATTTTACACGATTCTTAAGAAATGGAGTAATATTTAGTATAAATGTTTTACTGCCATATTCATATGAGAGATGATTTGGGAATAAGTAATTAACGTTGGGGTAAAATAAGAAAAAAAAATTATTCCTTTTTTATATGGTAAAATGAAAATTAATTTTTAAAATAGTGAATAAGTAAAAGTGCACGAATGAGATATAAAAGAAATAAATTTTAAAAAATAAAGAAATATTAAAGGAAAAAGGATGAGTAATTAATTTTTAATTCAAATTGTGCATCGTCCATATTTTATGTTTTCTCTCTTTTTCCATTTTTCCTTCTTCAAAAGACAATTAAATTTCGAGGAAGACTACGGCAAGGGGTGGGTGCAATTAATTGTTATTGGCCCATCTGAATTAGAAATGGCAAACAGACGGATCGAATTGGATATAAATATGAATATCTAAAATGAATTTTCTAAGAATAAATATCTTAGTTTCTAAAATAATCTAATATAATGTAGTCATTCAAATAAGTATCTGGTAGAAATATATCTATACATTTTAGAATAGAAGATAATGTTACTAAAAAATTTCTTGTAGATACTTGAGAGAATTAGATATTTGTGTAGAATGATTGAATAATCTTGATTTTGTAGTATCTAGAATCATGTCATTTGTAACCAGAGGCGAATCTAGGATTTTTCAAATATGGATGCACCCAGAAAAATGTATTAAGTGGGAATTGATCCGAACATGGATGCATCAAGAAAAATGTATTAAGTGAGAATTGGTTTTGCATCCTCAAGGTAAAAAGCTCAACATTTAATCACGTGGACTAGATAGACTTCTTATAGCACGGGTGCAAGAATATAATAATATACAAATTTTAGAAAATATATACATAAAATATCTAGTTTTCCGAAGAGACCACGGGTTCCGGTGCCCTATTTTTTACAAATAGATTCGCCACTATTTGTAACCAACTCAAATTGAAAGCAATTCAAGAGTGTTCTTTCATAACGAAGTTCTCATATCCAAAATTTTCCTTTTCTTTTCTAGCTTCCTTTTCTTTAGCTGAATCTTCCGATCTTAGTTAACGATCTTGAACTAATATAAGATTTACCGATTATATTTTTCTTCTGTTATTCTCTATAATAGACGAATAATAAATAAATAAAATATTTATTCATTCATATTTAACATATAAATAAATTGAATTTATTTGTGCCTAACAATATTTTTTTATTTATAAGTAAAAATTAGGTGAAGTGCCTTATTGATTATAGTGTCTTGACGTGAGAGACAGGTCTATTGAACGAACAAAATCGTGCTTACGTGCTTCCAAGAATACTTAATTTGTCCATGCATCTTGACAAGCTCTTATTAAATGTGTGATATTGTTACAATTCAAATTGAAAAAAAACAATCAATCTTGTATATATATCCAAGAAATATAATAGTCTTGGTGTAAACATATTTTAAAATTCTTAATGTCAACTCAAAGTAGTTGCGTGCCAATTTTTTTAATAAAAAGCGTTATATCTCCCACCAAAAAACAGAGTTTGCTTATATGGCAAATAATGAAATAATTGAGACGCCAAATATTACTAGAAAGTCTAATTTTTGTTGTGAAAAATAGTACTTTGGAAAATAGAAATTGTTGAAAAACTTGTGAAAAAATACATTATTATAAAAATGATTGAAAGTTATGAAGGTATAGCCCTAAGATTTAACAAGTACTTCTAATATAAATTAGAAGTACAAAAACTAACACTTGTTTACTTTAATAGAAATTCTATAGCAGATGTAAGTAATAAGGGGGATAATTTCTCTATTTAATCACTCAAAAGAAGAAGAAAAAGAAGAAAAATATGAAAGTATTACATACCAGAGAAGAAACTTATCTCTTGTTTTCATCATCTTTTTAGTGAAGAACACTTGTGAGAAAAGTAAATAAATAAATATATATTTGTATGCGCTCGATCACATGATATAGATTAATTAAACCGGAAGAAGTAAGTAAATCTAAAAAAATAAATTTCTAAAAGGAAAATTTTCCAAACCAATTATGAACATTTACTCGAGAGTTTCTAAATATATAAATTATTTTTGAAAACTTTAAAAATTGAATGTCGATTAGACGATTATGCATTATCGAAAAAAACGAAAATTGAGTTTCAAAATTTATATTATATCATATAAATTGAAACGGGGAGGGAGTAAACATTAACTTCTACTCCTAACTCTTAATAATAATAATTTCAAAATTTTAAAGTCATTTTCCTTATGCTTTAATCATGGGAGACCATTTATAGTGGCCAACCAATTAACTTCACTTATTTTCCAGCATCAAGTTCCTTCCGGACAAATCCAATTAAGCTTGTCCGGCATTTTAAACTGAGTTTGGAGTCAAAAGAGCAACAAAAAATTTGAAAAATTTCGAAAGGACAATAAAATTCAATTAAGAACTAAACGGACAATATTTTAACGCTTAAATTAACACCGTTAAAATCAGGTCAAACTGAATAAGGCTCAAATTTCTATGCATCTGCCTTTGTTAGCGTCTTGTAAGACGCACGGCAGCTGCGCCTTACACGGCGCATACAATTTCAGCTTTCCCTTGTTATTACAAAAAAAAAGTTATTTTCATTGCTTTTTTTTTTTTGGAAGTTCAGATTTTTTTTTAAAAAAAAATCATTGCTTTTTTTCGGAAGTTAAAATTTAAAAATAAAAACATTTTTTCATTGTTTTTTTTTGGAAGTTAAAATAAAATTTAAAAAAAATTCATTGCTTTTTTTTGGAAGTTAAATTATTTTTTTTAAAAAAAACATTGTTTCATTGCTTTTTTTTTTTTGGAAGTTAATTTTTTTTAAAAAAACGTTTTTTCATTGCTTTTTTTTTTTGGAAGTTAATTTTTTTTTAAAAACAAACATTTTTTCATTGTTTTTTTTATCATACTAAAACTAATATTTACAGAAATAAAAATAATATAAATAATAAGTGTTTATATATAGATGAATGTACCTTCAAATGTCAAATCATTGAATAAAACTGAGTTTGTTCTTTTAAAAATAATAATATATACTGTAATTAAACGAACAATAATAGTAAAATATACTCTATTTATTATAAGTCAGGTTCTTGCATTTTATAAAAAAATTTAAAACTTCTCATTCGGGTGTTTAAAACCTGTATTAGAGCTCCAATTAAATTTAGATTACGTAGTGCAGAGACTATTTAAAGATGACGTTCTCAACACGTTTTTTTGTTAATCTTAACTTCCATAAAAAAAAAAAGCAATAAAAACCGTGTTTTTTTCAATTTTAACTTCCAAAAAAAAAGAAATGATTTTTTTTTCTTTTAATTTAACTTCCAAAAAAAAAAGCAATTGAAAAACTTTTTTTTAAAAAAAATTTAACTTCCAAAAAAAAAGTAATGAAAAAACTTTTTTTTTAAAAAAAATTAATTCCAAAGAAAAAGCAATGAACAAACTTTTTTTTAAAAAAAAATTAACTTCCAAAAAAAAACAATGAAAATAACTTCTTCTTTTTTAATTACAAGGGAAAGCTCAAATTGTATGCACCTTGTAAGGTGCAGCCGCCGTGCGTCTTACAAGACGCTGACAGCGGTTCGCCTTACAAGGCGCATAGAAATTTGAGCCTTACTCAGTTTGACCTGATTTCAACGGCGTTAATTTAAGCGTTAAAATATTGCCCTTTTGGTTTTTAATTGAATTTTGTTGTCTTTTTAGAATTTTTGAAAAAAATTATTGTCCTTTTGACTCCGAACTCGTTTTAAACTCATATACTCTTTTGGTACATTTGTTTATAGATTTTTAAATATTTTTTTAAGAAAATAGATTTGGATAAATTTTGAGTTGCAGTTCTAACATGTATTTGATGATAGTTTTTAAGAATATATTTCATTTTTTTATTATAAGAAATCTGAAACATAATTTATATTCATAAGCTCTAAAGACTATTTAAAATATTTTTATAATGAACTAGCTATAGATAATACAGTATCCAAAAATCATAATATAACCTTTTAATAAAAACTACTAATAACACAATTATCAGCTATTACAATTCATCAAATTATAATTAGCTACAAAAATCATGGATATAAAAAATAAATAATAACAGCAACAGTAATTAGCTATTTTTTAATGTAATTTTTTACATTCTACGAACAATATTTTCACGATGATCGTACATTTTCAAATCAAGAGTATGTGTGTTTAATGATGGAAAAGAGTAGATAGAATTAGTACTTTATGTATCATTTTTGCAAATAATACTTGATTGTTTGAACACAGTTTTCTAAAATAATATGAAACATGATATAAACGAAATTATTTTTATAAAAATGAAATAAATTTAGGGGTTAAATTTAAAAAGAAAAATGTAGCGAAAGTGAAAATAAGATTTAGTGTTTTAAAATTGTACTTGAAATTTAATAGTTAAGCACTAATTTTTCAATAAAATAAAAAATCCAAAAAAGTAAATAAATTTAATGGCCAAACCAAGTGGGAAGGCATATTTATTAAACGAGTTAATAGGCAGTTGACTTTAATTTCTTAATCAGAAAAGGACTACACTACTTGTGCTAAACTCATAACTCATATACGACAATGATTGACAAATACATTTGAGAGGACATTAATGCAAACATAATTATTCTTAATATAATAATACGATATGTTTAGGATATGGTCCATATAGGTCACCACACCCCCTCATTTCAAAAGTTCTATTATTTCTCCACTTTACATTACGATTATTTTTACTTACTCATTTTTACTCGTCGATACTTATTACTTTACCACAATCCATTGTTATTGCTGTATTAATAAAGTTTAACGGGCACATCTACATCTTTTTTTCTACATTAGAGTTCCGACGCGTTCCCAACATGATTTTTTTCATACCTAAAATTCGAATTCAAAATCTCTGATTAAGGATACAATAATCCGACCATTACACCACAATTCATGTCGGTAATTGCACGTCTACACGTACCATCTAGCTAGATTCCCTAAAGATTTTCCATATATAGCCTTTTCTAAGCTACAAGGTTAATTAATATTAATGACATGAAGTCATAAAGAATCCACGTGTTTCACAAAATTCTGACTAGTAGGTCCCACCTGATGTCTGATACAGGTTGCTCTTATCCTACTCATCTGATGACGTGAAAACATCTTATACCATCCCGAGGCTTGGGGTTCATGGGTTCGGACGAACCCAGTAGCTTTTCCATAGATATATTTATATTAGAAAAATAATTAAATACATATGCATATTAATTTGTAAACCCCTAACAAAATTGATTGACGATTTTAAAGGAAATTTAGAACCTCAAACTCTTAATTATAGCTCCGCCTCTCATACCATCCATTTGGATGCATACTCAACTCAATTCATACACAAAGTAATCAGAAGAATCAGTTGCTGTAAAGTTAATATGAAAATTTATACAACTAGGAAAAGTATCATTCTTTCCTCACCTTTCAAGACTGTTCTCATTAGGATCTCTTTTTCTAATAATATATGCTTTTCCACTTTCATATCATACATGCACACCAATAAACTATTCTATCTATCTCAATTTACGTGATACAATTTCAATTTACATGACGTAATTTAAAGTGAATCGTTATATAAATTGAAACAGAAAAAATAAATCACAAGAACGAAAAACTTAACTATTATCAAATATTCAATAATTTATTGCTAAATAAAATTAACAAAAAATATTTTTATTTAGCTACAGAATTTGTCCTATTACATCCTGTGATTGTTCCTTTGTCCACACACAAACAAAGAGTCATGTGTGTTATTTAAATTGAGTGGCCACACTCCTGATTTTTTGAGTTTGCAGTGTGGAGGTACAACTACTTGAGTGTCAAATTTAAATTGTGTATTCTCATATTTTACCTTGTACTTAAATAGTGTAAAAATTGTTTGTTTATGTATGCTAACACTAACCAATTGAGTTATGTTTTTGTATTTAACAAATACTTATTCAAGATTATGTGAATTTAAGTTTGTTAATCCCACCAGCCACTAACAACCAAGATTCTCTATCATCTCTGTACCACTCTTAATTGAATTCCAAGAAAAAATGGGCATATTTTATCCAACTTGTTCTTCTTTAATTAGCAACATAATTAGTTTACTAATACATGTGGCAAACATGCATCCATATACAAAAGATTCTAATTTTAGTGGGTTTGTACAAGATACTGAAAAAATCTTGACCTATTTTTTGCAAGTTGGGTATTTTGAGGTACAAAATTCATTGTTTCTTCTCTATAGTTTTTCAGTAAGGAAGCTTCCTATTTTGACTCTTTCTTGGGTCATCTCTGATTTCTTCTTGATTGGTGTTTTGAATGTTTATGAATTGTCATCATGGGTCTTCTGTATAATTTGATGTGGGGCACACATTCCATTTTCTTGAAAAAACTAAAAAGATGTAATCTTTAGAACCCCTTTTTGAAAATCTTGGATTTTTTCACCTTCAAATGTTGAGCTCTGACTTTTATATTTTGTGTTTTGGTGATTAGCAGAAGTTTCTGGAAGAAATATTGGTGATGTAAATTGATGCTTTGAAGACTAGAGTTCTAGCTACGGGTTTGTGGTAAGAAAGAAATTTGTTGAATGTCTGTAAATGACTTATTTATATTGAATTCAGAACTCGTAAACTCAAAATTTGGATCCGTCTTTGTGTAAAGTAGGCAGTTTGTGGGATGGAGGCTTATTTACAAAGGAAGATAGTGTTTCTGTTGTTGGTTTCATGGATATGGGTGCCTTTGGCTGTTCTTGGAGGGACTGGGAATAACACAACAAATGCAACTGCTCCTTTATCTTCCTTTTCTAGGCCTAAGGTGGTGAATGTTGGAGCTTTGTTTACTGCTAATTCTGTTATTGGAAGGTCAGCTGCGCCAGCTCTTGTAGCTGCTATTAATGATGTTAACTCAGATTCTAGCATTCTCAGAGGAACCAAATTGAACCTCATATTTCAGGACACAAATTGCAGTGGATTTGTTGGCACTGTTGATGGTAAACACTTTTCTCCTCTACCATGATCTTTTTTATAAGAAAATTATCAAATGTAAGTACCATACTTCATTCTCAGTAGTTTGGGCATTGTTAGAGTCGGTTGGGGAATGGACTGCTTTTATGGAACTTATGGTCTGCTTATATGGACTTAGTCAATCCTTAGCTAGCTTTTGGAGTTGAGTTAGGCCCATGTGTCATATCTTTACGGACATCTTATCCTTTTTGACATAATAACTTATATCCTATGCTTACTGTCTATAATTTGGTGTCCTATACATTCAATTAAGTTGTACTGGAATGGAATGAATCTGAATGCAGTGGAATGGATACAAAAAAGTTATACAGTCTACTGAAATTAAATTGTGATTGAGGCGTAGTTGATTGATTTGATATGCATTCATTAAGTTTAGATGAAGACATGCTCATTTGATCAGAATTTCTGTATGCAACAATAGCAACATATCTAGTGTAATCCCACAAGTGAGGTCTGAATTTCTGTATGCTGTAGCTTAATTTGAAAACTCAATGGGACGTGGTAGGATGGGGGCTGGGCAAGTATTTTGGAAGTCTGAATAAAGAAAATACGAAAGCAGTGCACTTTAGAGTTTAGACTGGTAACGAAAGAAATAAAGAAGCAAATTTTAGTTCATGGCCTGTTTTTGATTTCACAAATAGTTCAATTTCTTGTACCACTAGTGTTTCACAGACAAGAGACCTTGTTTAAAAGCTCAACTAAGGCGAACCTTCCTGTCACATTTAAATTAGTACTACTATTTACTAGTACCAATGCCTATTTCCTTCTTTTTTTCTTTGCCCTTCCTTGTATTTTACAGGCATCCTTGCCTTATAGCTTTGCAGCTGATGGAGAAAGAAGTAGTTGCTGCAATCGGTCCACAATCCTCGGGAATAGCACATGTGATTTCCCATGTTATGAATGAACTTCAGGTCCCTCTTCTGTCTTTTGCCACGGACCCTACTCTATCCTCTCTGCAGTACTCCTATTTTCTTAGAACTGTTCCAAATGATCACTTCCAAATGTATGCTATAGCTGATGTGGTTGATTATTTTGGATGGAAAGAGGTTATAGCCATATTTGTTGATGATGATAATGGTAGAAATGGGATATCTGTGTTGGGTGATGCCCTTGCAAAGAAGCGTGCAAAGCTCACTTACAAAGCAGCCTTTTCTCCTGGAGCAAGTAGTAGTGAGATTGATGATTTGTTAGTCAGTGTGAACCTTATGGAGGCACGAGTATTTGTTGTTCATGTAAATCCTGATACTGGGCTATCAATCTTTTCAAAGGCAAAGAATTTGGGAATGATGGTTGGTGGCTATGTTTGGATCACTACTGATTGGCTTCCGTCGTTTTTGGATTCTTCAGATTCAGTTAATTCAGAAACTATGGATCTTATTCAGGGTGTTGTAGCACTTCGACATCACACCGCAGATTCTGATCAGAAAAAGAAGTTTGCATCGCGATGGAAAAACTTTAAGAATGTTGAAACTTCAAGTTTTAATTCTTATGCACTCTATGCTTACGATACCATTTGGCTACTTGCCCGAGCTCTCGACCTTTACTTCAAGGATGGTGGAAAGGTTACCTTCTCTGATGACCCCAGGCTACGTGACACAAATGGGAGTGCTTTGCATTTGTCATCCATGCAAGTTTTTGACCAAGGACAGAAATTATTCCAGACACTCATTGGCATGAACTTCACAGGTCTAAGTGGCCAGATTCAGTTTGATTCTGAGAAAAATTTGGGTCATCCAGCATATGATGTTCTTAACATTGGTGGAACAGGATCACGCACCGTAGGTTATTGGTCAAACTATTCTGGTCTATCAGTTGTAACTCCAGAAATTTTATATTCAAAACCTCCAAACACTTCAACCAGTACCCAACATCTATACAATGTCATATGGCCGGGAGAAACTGTAACTCAACCTCGAGGATGGGTGTTCCCACATAATGGAAAGCCTCTGCGAATTGCTGTGCCTTACCGTGTTACTTTTAAAGAGTTTGTGCATAAAGATAAAGGACCTTCTGGGGTAAAAGGATATTGCATTGATGTTTTTGAGGCTGCCATAGATTTGTTGCCTTACGCCGTTCCTCATGTCTATATTCTGTATGGAGATGGCAAGAGAAACCCCTCTTTCAAAAATTTGGTGAATGACGTCGTAGCAAATGTGAGTTCTTGATTGTGTTATCCATTTTTTTTCATTGACTAATTATGATGGAATAATTTGATCAGACTGACTTAATATCTCTTTAATTTACATTTGTTTACTAGTTACCACAATAGGAATACTAATTAATTTTGAATGTGATGCTGAAACATTTTTCATGGTTACTTATATAAGGATACATTTTGCATCTTAGAAATATGATGCAGCTGTTGGAGATGTCACAATTACTACAAACCGCACAAGGATTGTGGACTTCACACAACCTTACATGGAATCTGGACTCGTCGTAGTTGCTCCTATCAAAGAGCTGAAATCCAGTCCATGGGCTTTCCTTCAGCCATTTACCCTCCAAATGTGGTGCGTAACTGGGGTCTTCTTTCTCTTCGTTGGAACTGTCATTTGGATTCTTGAGCATCGACATAATCCTGAATTCCGTGGTTCGCCAAGGCACCAACTTGTTACAGTTTTTTGGTTAGTAACTCAATCTAATAACCCCTTGTTGTAGAATCAAATGCATGCTTTATGTGAGTCTTTGCATCACTGAATGTTCTGGAAGGAAGTGCCTTGACGTGGAACAAGTTCTGTCTGCATTGTCAATTCATCTATTTGGAATTACAAGTCTAAACAACGGCTTTGGAGATAAATAGAGAATTTATTATTAGGAACATTTGCATTCAATCATAACATAATTGACACTGGTGCTAAGATTCGGTTTTCTCTTTCAGGTTTAGTTTCTCAACAATGTTTTTCGCACACAGTACGTACATCCTCTTCGATTTGTTTTTTTTAAGATCTTCCATATTGTGACAGGCAGCTTGTCCTAGCATAGCTGACACTGTTCCTTGTGTGAACTAATAGGAGAAAACACAATGAGCACCTTGGGACGCTTAGTGCTGATCTTTTGGCTCTTTGTCGTTCTAATCATCAATTCGAGCTATACAGCTAGCTTGACATCTATCCTGACAGTGAGGCAGCTGTCATCAGGAATTCAAGGAATTGACAGTTTAATTTCTGGTTCTGATCCAATTGGAGTTCAGGATGGCTCATTTGCCTATAACTACCTCATTGAAGAGCTAGGTGTCTTAGAATCACGGATCCGTATATTGAAAACAGAAGATGATTATTCCAGTGCCCTGGAGAAAGGTCCGCAAGGTGGTGGTGTTGCTGGCATTGTGGACGAGCTTCCTTATGTTGAGCTCTTCTTATCCAACAGCAAATGTGTATTCAGGACAGTAGGACAAGAGTTCACGAAAGGCGGATGGGGCTTTGTAAGTTAATCTTTTCCTTTGCATTACTGAACAGACATCAAGTTGCCTATCGGAAACAGCCTCTCTGCCTTCCAAGGTAGGGGTAAGGTCTGCGTCCACTCTACCCTCCCCAGACCCCACTTGTGGGATTACACTAGGTTTGTTGTTATCGTTGTAGTTGTATATGCACAAGCAATCCAATCTATTCGTGCTGATCTTCACTATCCACGATCAGGCATTTCAAAGGGACTCTCCTCTGGCTGTTGATCTATCAACTGCAATCCTTCAACTGTCAGAAAACGGCGAACTCCAAAGGATCCATGACAAATGGCTATCTAAAAACGGATGCTCTTCACAAAGCAACCAAGCTGATGATGCTCAACTTTCACTCAAAAGCTTCTGGGGCCTATTTCTCATATGTGCTGTTGCTTGTTTTCTTGCTCTTGTAGCATTTTTCTGCAGGGTATACTGTCAATTCCGGAGGTATGACCCCGAGCCAGAAGACCAGGAGATCAGTGAACCTGAATCTGTACGTCCTAGTAGGCGTACACTACGCTCTGTGAGCTTTAGGGACTTAATGACCTTTGTTGACAGAAGAGAAAGTGAAATTAAGGATATACTCAAGAGGAAGAGTATTGACAGCAAGAAACATCAAGGTCAGAGCTCAGATGCGCAACCAATCTCGCCTGTTTGAATCAATGATTCATTCGTTGGCTTGCTTGTTTCTTGCTCAGTGCAATGTACCTATGGTTAATATGTAAATGATGCATACGTATTCCTCGTCGAATAACCTTCATTTCAATTTTTCACACACAGAAGGCTAGGTATGTTAGAAGGGGAAAAAAATGTCTTTGTATACTAGTAGGAGACAATAGATAGATGAAAAAAAATGGGAACATTTGTACTAATTGTCATTTAATGATAGTAATTGTTAAGATTTAGATCAGTTTGCTTGCTTTTCCAGCAAGTGTGTCTCATGTTCAGCTATTACTATTAGATAGCATAGGGGAGAACCACCCAATTTGTTCAATTATTTGATTTAAGTTATAACATAATGTTGGTGAAGTACATATGTTTGAACCATTAATTAGATCAAGCTAATGATAAGTGAACCCCTATATGTTTTAAAGGCGACTCGAACCTCAGACCTCCAGACTTACATGACTAGGAATCAACGATCTTAAGGTTAGAGGTGGAGGATACTTATCATATGAGCAACCTATCTTGTCTAGATTTTCTGGAGTTTAAACGTGGCAAAAGAAGAGTTTCTAGATTTCTTTTGGGAGAAATGTCAAAAGTTCGACTTTTTAAGCCTTAACTAATACTCTCCCTCCCAAAATTTTAAGTGTCATCTTAAATTATTTTAAATTATCTTAAAAGTAAGTGTTACCTTAGAAATTCAAGACAAAATTAGTATGTTTTTTCAATTATACCCTTATAGTAAACTAATAATGTTCAGTTTTCAAGAGACACTAAATAGAAGTAGTTTAGTAAAGAAAACTATAGATTATATTTATTGATTTCTTGATGGATGTGATTTTTACTAAGATAACACATTTTTTTGTAACGAAAGAAACACTATACTTATTTAACTATTATTTTCATGACTATTTAATGTTCAATCGATTTTATTTTAATATGACTATAAAATTCAGATAAAAATACCTTCAACTAAAATATAAAAGACCTTACAAGAAGTTTTCATGGAGTCAATATTTTATTCACTTATCTAATTATTTAATTTGCTTATATGCTCGTCCTCCTACTAGTTTACATTATTTCTCAATTTGATAATTAAACACTATATATTAAATAAAAAGTAGAGCTCCCCACGAAACATAAACATGTGTGCACGCACATGGTACATCATTAGAAGCATAATAATAAAATTTCTCATTAGTGAATTATGGGCATAAAGAATAAAGAGAAATGACAAGCACTAAACAAAATATGTAAACAAAAAAAGGGAGATGAATATATATAAAGATGTTTTAACGAATCAATGCCACTCACATGCAATTTTTTAAATTAATTTTTTTCTTATCAAAACCTGTTAGATTATGTAATGTCAAATTGCCAGACAATTTCAAACCCAACTAATTTAAGTTCAATAGATTAATTAATATAAAATTAGTTCAATGTCTCTTCGTTAGGTTAAATTTATATTACATGTAGACATGTATTTAATTAGAATTTTTAAAACCTTGTGTTTAACTACATTTTGAATATTTTTTCAAAAATTATATAGATCTTATACGGAATCATATTTTATCATCCTCTCAACCTAAGGAGTAGGTGAAATATGCGTACACATGAGAAATATTTTCTAAGTTAGCAAGTTCGAGGTTGAACTTGGAGGGACTAGGTTATCTATCTTATTTTTATATAATTATGTTATTTATATAGATCAAATGATTATTGTGAATCGGTATCTTAAAAAAAAAAAAAAGAGTTATAAATTCAGAGATCTTCCTTCAAGTTTAAGTGCATATAACACTGACCTCTTGTGTAATTCATACTAATTATCATTATTAATTTATAAAAGAGAATAAATAATTCTTTGTTAAATTATATCAATGATACTTCATTCGTTCATTTTTATTTGTGAGATTTCACTTTTCAAGAGTCAAACTATATGGACTTTGACCGACATATTAAGATATATTTTTTCTCATATTAGTATGAGAAGAATTGCAACTTATATTTTTGTATAGTTTTCAAACATCTAAATTTTAAATATTAAATTAATTTATTTCACTTTAACTCTAAAAATTAATCAAATTAATTTTCGTAAAATGAAAACAAATAAAAATATATACCCCATAATTCATAGAAAAATGCAGATAACTTTTTTTTTTTTTTTTTTTGCAGTCACCAAGTAGATCCACAAACGATGGGGAAGGGAAAAAGGAAAAAAAAAACGTAGATCCACAAACATTTCCCTCATTCCAATAAGTAGCAATTTACCATTCCATCGATTAAAAAGGAAGATATAGACAAGGACATAATCTGACTTTCTCTTCGTACCCAAAAATAAATAAATACATAATACATAAATATGTTTTTTAAGATGATATTTATATTTTTCAATTTTAAATACGCGCATGAATTCACGTGACATAATACACGTAGGATATCACGTAGGACAAAAATTGCCATGAAGAATGTCATGTAGGACTAATATGACTATCTGTTCAGTTTTATACAAGTTAGTGTGTATGTATATTCAAAGTTAGAGGACAGTCTACATAGACATTAGTTGAGGCTAAATTAAAAGACGCCGTTTATGTATTACGTCAAAATAAAAAAACTGTCAACTCTTCTCTGTAACGCCGGTAACCGTTATCCAATTTTCCCTTAACCCCATAAAATAATAAATAATTAAACAACTTAAAGACAAAAAAGAAAATATGTGAGTGTGTAAAAAGAGTCTTCATTTCACTATTTTCATGGCGCTTAGAATTAGCATAAGCTCCTTTTGAGGCTATTTCTCAATTTCAATTCAAAAACCATAAACAAACACAAATCATGAGGAAGTGTATACTGCTTTGCTACAGAAGAATGTTTAAGCAGAACAAAAAGAGGAAAATAATCTGCAGGGTAGCAGTACTTCAAAAGTATGTGAAGTCATTTTGGAACCAAATTGTTGGTTGTTGTATAGGTTATAAGTCCATTAAGTATAGGAAATTGTCACACCACCACCATTCCTCTTCCATCACCACCACCACCACCGCGATGCCTTCGCCATCTGGCAGGGCGGTCTCCGCCACATTGGAGGATTTGGTTGCGTTGAAGATGTGTGTATTGGGTGATAACCAAATTGGCAAGACAAGTTTCTTGGTTAGTCTTTTTTTTAGTCTGTCTGCGAGTTTCAAAAGTCTTTCTTTCTTCGTGTTTCTAATTTTGTTTTTATAATGTTGATTAAAGACAAAGTATGTAGGAAAGGAGAGTACTTCAACAACAGGGTTAAATCAAATGGATAAAATTTTGTGTGTTAAAGGGGCAAGAATCTCATATACTATATGGGAAGTTCAAGGTATATATATGTTTATAGTTGTTAAAAATTTGATAAATATTGAATTCTGAATCAATAATAGTATGTGAATTTGCAGGTGATGTTTCTGCATCTACTCAGATTTCAACAGCTTGTAAAGACTCTGTAGCAATGTTATTCATGTTTGATCTAACAAGTCGACGTACACTGAAGAGGTATCATAGTTTTACATATTTATTTGAAAGAGAAATCTGTAACAATTCATCACAAGTCGGTCTAAAATTGTTTTGCTGATAAAAACGACAGTGTTATTAGTTGGTATCAACAAGCACGACAATGGAATCAGGTAGAAGAAATCATGCTTGTTTCTCTCTTGATTATGGAATGTTTCAATGGTATAGTAAATAATTTGAGTTGAATTTGTTGGTTTCAGACGGCAATTCCAGTATTGATAGGAACAAAGTTTGATGATTTTGTGCAGTTACCATTAGATGTGCAATGGACCATCGCAAATCAGGTATATCATCCTCATCTTCTTATCACCTTAGGTGAAAGAGAAGTTCCGCTTGATTTGTAAGTCATGAGTTTGAGCCGTACTAGAATCGGGAACACAACCACTATTTATGTGTTTTTACCATCCAAAACTCATAAGCTCAAAATTTTAATTCGAGTAGGGTTTAAGAGAGGTAAAAGGAATCAAAATTAATAGTCTGAGCAAATTCTGGATTTATTGGGTACATAAATAGAGATACTGTATCTATCTTTAATTGCTCTGAAGTACTGCATATGTTTGGACCAACCATAATTGGTTGGATCATGAATGGAAAACTGATATTTGCAGAATTTTCAATATGATTTTGAACAGGCAAGAGCATATGCAAAAGCACTGAATGCAACCCTATTTTTCTCAAGTGCAACATACAACATAAATGTGAACAAGATATTCAAGTTCATCACAGCCAAGCTATTCAATTTAGCATGGACAATGGAACGTAACCTCACCATTGGGGAACCCATCATTGACTTCTAGTCAACCAGTCACTTGGATTTGGTTAGTGTATTCGGATTGTTTTAAAAGAGGAGATGCACAAATGTCTCAGTGAGGAGGTGTGAGAGATTGACAATGGTGGGTATAAGGAGAGGTAAAGGTTGGCCAAGAAAGTAGTAAGAGAGATGATTAAACAAGACATCTACGGCTTATAGAGAACATGACCCTAAATAAGAAGATATGGAGGTTGAGGATTAAGTTCACATATGTGGCTTATCGAAAACATGACCCTGAATAAAAAGATGTGAAGGTTGAGGATTAAGTTGAGAACAAAACCCTAGATAAGAAGATTGGGTTAATAGGTAGTCGAGAGCTATCTTGTTTCCTTATTTGTATTGTTATTATTATTCTCTTTAGTATCTTATTCTTTGATTTTAGTATTACTTGTTCCCTCTTTGACTTCAATTATCATATTATTTGTTGCCACGATTCTCCTCCATTTCAAATTAATTGAATTTTTGAAACATTTTTCATTTTTCAAATTAACTTAATTGTTCAATTTTCAAGACTACTTTTAGACTGTTCTTCTAATTTTACCCTTCATTAGATAGTATTGGAATTAGTTATTAATTAATGTTTAATTATTTTAATCATAAATTTGACAATAATTAATAAGGGTAAAAATGAAAAATTATGCCTAATTTATGTCTTAATCTTCTTTTCTTAAAGGGTATGAAATATCTCAACAATTCAATTAATATGAAATGGAAGGAATATTGTATTTGCTTTACAAACTTAAATTTTTATATGTTTTCCTTTAGCGGAGATGGACTATCAAAAACACCATCTCTATCTTCTCAAGGTAGGAAGTTAAAGTTGCATACACATCATTCTCTCCAAACCCCACCTGTCAAATTAGTCTGTGGATATGATATATACAAAGATACAATTGCTTGTTTTGCAAATTTGTTAAAGAGTTAACTACCTTCTAGTCAAGTCACATTTATCAATCATGAGCAATATTTGTATGTCATTTCCTATGATAAAGTTCTCATTGATCAATTCAAGATGCCAACGTGACTACTGACTAAAAATGTAATAAAAACAGGAGATAAAAACTAGAGTAGAACAAAATATTATGAACTTCAGGCATGTAGTCATTGAATATATAACGAGCAGGAACAAAGCATGGGTCAAAATGAACGCAACAAGAAGAGAGAATAAAGGACACAGGCAGTGCACAAAATACACAAATTCTACTTTACCACTTTTGTGGCCAACTCTTATGCAAATGTACCTTTACTTCGAAATGAACAGAACAGAACAGAACAGTATAGTATCTCGAAATTCTATCTGCATCAACATCATTTCATATTAGATAATTCGTGCTTATTCGGAAACAGGAAATAATATAACATAAACTTCCAATCTTCATTAAGGGAAATTTGCGCCATGAACAACCTTCCGAAGTGCAGATTGCTGTCACCAAGTCACACAATCTAGAGTGACAGGATTCATAAACAACCTCATTAAAGGTTTAGAAATTAACAAAAATAAAGCTCTACTCAAGGTGCACTTCTCTCTTGGGAGGTTCCAACTGCAAGTAGTAGAATGGCTCAGTAGGCTCTTCCCTGCACAACCATGTTGCATAGAAAGTTAGAAAAGCCTTCTCTTTATCACTATAGGAATAGAAACTTATACCAACTGAAAGCAATAAAGAGAACTTTCAAATATGGCACTTCCTCCAAACAGTATTTCTTCGTTTATTTTTTGTTTTTTATAAGATTCCCGCTTGTTTATTTGTTGCAATGTTGGAAAATTCTCTTTAGCCTCAATCACGAGATATTTAACATCCGGGCTATAAGGATCTGAAAACTATTTAACATATCCTCAAAGTATTCTTCAATGTTTACTGTATTTTTCCCCCAGGGCTCACCTTCTTACAATTTCTCTCTTCAAGTTTATCCCTTTTAAATCTCCAACCCCCGAAATATATCTTCCTTCCACACACAATTCATCTTCATTAATTTCAAAGATGTCAAGACTGAAGTTCATTGCTGTTTGAGTTGTTCAATCTTCAACATCTAAGCTCAGAACGAACAACCGAGTTCATCATTTTCAAAACTTGATACTCGGGTTGGCTCCAAATTTTGTTGCCTATTTGTATTATGTATGAGTAGTCTTCAGGAGTATGTATTTTTAGATAAAAATAACAAATTATTGGTGTTCTATAAACACTATTGTTTAAGATGTTCAACTTTATTCCACTACCTCTTATAGATAAATCAAAAGAAAACGTAAGCCAATACATAACTTGGAGTAACAAGAGATGTCCTTCATCAATCATTTTATTTGAACTGTAATATCTATTAGAAGATAGTTTGCTATAAGGCTGTGTTAGATGACGTATAATGATTAATGAGATAAGACTAATTATTTCAATGTCAATTATTTCACAGCTGATCTACGGAATAATAATTGAAGTCTTGAAGCTTACCCAGGCTTAGAACGCATGCACCGCCAGAATAGCTTGAAAGGCCCTGGTATTGTTTTAAATGGATTGCCTTCAAAACATGCCTGCATAGTATTACAAATAATTCAGCTGAAAAAAGAAACGACAAACAAGCATAAAATGCGTGTGTTGAACATGTATGCTGGGTTATACTAAAAGATGCAAAATGGCCAGTGGTGAACTCAGACATTCAAAAGAGTTGAGTATCTGATTCTGGAACCAGGGGCACAATGTAACCAATGAATGGATGGACTGGTCTGGTAACAGGTAAAGATCGAAGGGTTTCCCATCCTTGATGAGGGATATGCAAACATCTCTCCTTCCTATGAACCCTAGATAGAGGAAAAAATGGACGAATAGCCACTTTGCAGACCACTAAAGAACAGTAGCCACATTTTAATGCTCGATGTTCAAACTACTGCAAATTTGCCTTAGCATAAATTGTATCACATCAACTTTTTGACAAAGGAGATCAATATACTAAGCTTCTCGATCTATATACTACATACCACCTACTACACCAATGTAATTTGAAGACATAGAAGTGAAAAACATGGAACTTATTTTACGGACCAATATGAATCAGAATCAATATACCAGCAGCGTGTTCGAAGAGAACTATTAACTTAACAAGAAGCTAGCAATTTATTTGAGTATAAGCATCATTATATCAGTTTAGGCAGGTACTCCACAGCTAAATTTCTAATATATAGTTCAACATTACAATGGAATTTCTCTTATTTTCATTCCTTATATTGTTTGATGAAACTGAAAGAATTGTGTCACCAGAAAGAAACCATAGGATGAAGGCAGCGGCAACATCAAAGTCGGTTTTAATGGCAAAACTCCAATTTCTCTTGTAAAAGCTCGGACTCCATGATATTGTAGGGAGTTCCACATACAGGTAGCTTACGAATTTGGTATAGAAGGTTGAAACTCCATATCACTATGCTGGTGTTTCACATAAAGGAAGTTTCTGAATCATAGCACACAAGTTGAGGGAAGCAAGACTGAGATGGCTCGGGCATGTGAAGAGGAGGTACGTGAATGGGCGAGTAAGGAGGTGTGAGAGGTTGATTGTAACAAGAGTTAAAAGAGGTAGGAGTAGGCCGAAGAAGAACTGGGGGAAGCTGATTAGACATGACCTGACACAACTTCAACTTACTGAGGACAGGAGCTAAGATAGGAAGGGATGGAGGCCGCGGCCTAAGGATTAGGCTAGAAGGTTAGTAGGTAACCGAGTGTTGTCACACTATGGGTGGGAGAGGCAGGGGGTCAGCCTCCTCTATGCTTCTTATTAGTAGTAGTATTTAGTAATTGTGATGTTCCTCCTCTATGTTTATTATTAGCAAGAAGACTTTTGAATCTTGTAGTCTTAACTAAAGATAAGTTTAATGCATCATAATGTCTTTTAATCTTGTGGCCTTAAATATGCCGAGTAGAATGTTGGAACTAAAAGAGTTGTCAAATTAGAAAAGACACATTCTTTAAACTCACTAAAAAGGAAAATAACTCAAACAAATTGAAATTGAGGGAGTAAGAAATTTCATTGCTGGCCTCAAGAAGATGCAGAATAACACAAAAAGTTCTGAAACCCTCTGAATCATCATATTCCCCATAGAGGTGGCTGAAGCCCAGAAATACTATCATTTTAAATCCACAATACATATCCAGTGTCCCAACCAAAACATCGTTACTCTTCGTTTACCTGCTTGTAGACTAGTAGTGAAGCTAAATGGTTCTTAGTTGGCCTCATCTTTTAGCACATCATGTCGAGTACTGTTTAGAATCCCAAAATTGGCAAGTGTATGGATAGTAGTCTTCCCATATGATACTTAAGCTATATTA
This sequence comes from Solanum chiquidenum, assembly GCA_029582725.1. Classification (NCBI taxonomy): domain Eukaryota; kingdom Viridiplantae; phylum Streptophyta; class Magnoliopsida; order Solanales; family Solanaceae; genus Solanum; species Solanum chiquidenum. The sequence continues at coordinate 29,934 of JAJOOS010002023.1, forward strand.
AGGTTCAAAGTTCATTTTCTCAACATAATTAGAACTAAGTCCACCCTAATGTTGGAATACCCAATTCATGTTACTCCTCCACCTTCAAAATCCCACATCAGCTTTTTCTCTCATTTTAGTAAATGACAATATGGGCCGAAACAAATTTCAGAGTTCAATCTCCAGGCTTACCACACATCCAAGTTAATAATATGAGTGTTTTTAGAATCTAAAAAGGCAAACAAATTACTCCGTCCATCCCAATTTAAGGGTCTTAGTTTGACTAGACACATAATTTAAGAAAAATAGTTTTGAATGTTATGATCTTAAATTAAAAACATGTGTAGTCCAATTTAAACTTAAATTGGGATGGACGAAGTACTCAATTAGAAGGGACGGACGAAGTACTCAATTAGACTGAAATACTAACATCCACCAGAATGGCCACAAAAATTCACGAATCAATATTGATCTAACTATCTAAGAAATGGAACGGAAACTCAGACGCAATGATTTTAAATAAAAGTGCAGATAAAATTCTGACCTGAACAACATCCTCAACACGGTCGTTGCATCTATGGGCCTTAGGTTGTCTGTTATCACCTTCCGGCAAACCCCATGGACTCTCTCTTCTGGGCACTGGAGAACTCATCTTCCTTCTCTACTGTCTGATGTCCTTTTGCCCAACCTTGATAATACAACACTTGTGTTTTCTCCTCCCTCTTGAGTCAGGTCGAAATCGTGTCTATCAAATAGAAAGAAAAGACTTTCTAATTTTTGTTCTAAAGTAGGGGTTCAGATAAAACCGACAAACCGCATCAAATCAATAAGTTTTAGTTTGATATTTAAAAAAATTATCACAGTTGATTTGGTTTGATTTTAACCTAAAAGAATCAAATCAAACTGACAATATATTTATACAAATTCTATAAATATTTCATACTTTAAAATGTTTATTATATTTGTAAGTATTTTCTAAAAAGTTTCATAATTCATGTTTCTTAACAGATTTACTTCAATTTTCTAAAATTCCATATGCTTACATTCTTCATTTAGCTGCCACACAACATAAGCAAATAAAGTATCTATTCAAAAAACTACTCTAGTTGTGGGAGAAAGAAAATACACTCTTTCAACGTACTGACTTGGCCCTTAAACTAAGAGCATGCTTGGAAGAATTTGCTTAAAAGCCCTTTCGTATCTTACCAATACACTACAAAAGTGATTTAAAACTATTTTAGGCTTAAAAACACTTTAAAAAAGTCGATCCCAAACATGCTCTAAGTCCAAACAATTCACCAATTATATAACTAATCAACAACTCTAATTCTTCTTCTATTATTTAGCTGGATTTTGGTATGTCTAAAAGAGATTTGAATAGACGTATTACTGGAAAACAACATTAAGAACAGTTTTCACATTAACATAATATTGTTCTTAAATATTGCAGTCTTAATACAAGGTTCCAGTTTGATCTAGATATTTTTAACTATGTTTGGTCATATATTATAACCATGCACTACAAAGACAATTTTTTGCTACACAAGAGGAATGACAACAAACCTATTCATCTTTATCACAAGCATCAGTTCCTTTCTATACTTCCATCTTTTAGTCCATCAACTGTTCAATTTTCTCCTTAAATAATTGCACATCAATATGTATCTTGATACATACAGACACGGAAACAAAAACCGTGAAACTAAGCAGATATTTCAACCCCTAAGATGGTTCAGAATTGCCGAATATTCATATACCAAAAGTCAATGCTTATCAGCTAAAAAAAATAATTAACTAAACTTGCAATTTCACATGTATATTAAAGTATTACTAGGGAGAAAAATGTGAAGTGCATGAAGGAATTTAAACATACATCTTCCAAAACATGTTGAGACTTGAACCCTGTGCGCACCCAAAGGGTAGCGGCTGCAGGTTTCCTTGTCATAAAATTAAAAAAAAAAACATGTCGAGACTTGAGACGCTGTAGTTTCCCCTTTTCTCATCTCCCATTTCCTAAACTAGGTCATTTTCAGTCCAAGATAGTTCTCGTAATACCATCAGAAGTAAAAGACTACACTAATCCAAAGAATTCAATAGAAGCATCGTCAGGTTGAAGGTTTTTGGTGATGTGACTCTAGACATCTGATAGATGTTGTAAATGAGATAAGTGTAATTGATTTTAGGGGGTTTCGATATTGATATCCACAAATTCATAAATCTGAAATAGATTGCTTCTCCTAACTCCGAACAAGTGTTCATTAATTTTAACTCATTCGAACAACCTGTTGTTTAAGGGATATCATCAAATAACTTGGTTGTGATAAGAAACAAACCACAACTCAATTAACCTATTTCAATTTATCGAATTTGTACGAATTACAGTATCTATAAAATCAATCTACAGAAAATATTAAAAATTAATTCAGCACTCCGTAGAGGTATGAAGAAGCTGAGAAGATGGAGAACATGAAAAAATATATATATCACAAAACTGACAACAACAGCAGCAACAACATCAATAACAACCGAGAAAAGCTTCTTCAACCCAAAAATTCAATTTAGGTCTTTTCCTCGATACAAATTTTAACGTACAACATGAAATTTGAGAAGAAGATTTGAACAAAAGTTGAAAGGAAACCATACCTAAAGTTGTAAGCAAATCTTCGAAGTCCCAAGGAGGATTGAAATACTACTACTCTTCTAGAATGTGTGTGAAATATAGAGCCAGCTCCATCGGGCCCAAGCCTTGCGGGTCAAGGAATTTGAAGGGCTAAGGCGGGTCGATTCTTTATTTGGAAGAGCCTGAAAATGTTCAATCTAACCCTACAAGGGAGTCGAGGGTTGGGGCGGGCTATCCTTTTTATTTCTTTCTTTATTTTTTTCTTTTCAAACTTATAACTCTATAACATCAAGAAAATGAAAAGATTTTCAAATCAAATATAACAAATAATGGTGTTGTTTCAATAACACTAGCAAAAAATGTAGTGTAATTAGCATATATCTCGCATATCAGATACGCAAGCGAGATAAGAGAGTGACAAGCAAGATGAGAGGAAAGCGAGGGCGCGAGATTTGTCTATGTATCCTAGATACATGTGAATCTACTTGGATAGAGTGTATCTAGAACAAATTAACTTAATTTTGAATTCATATATCATGAGATACATGTATTTGGACGTACCAAAATCTGGTAAGATTCATAATATTACAATATAATGTGTATTTAAGTAATTAGATTATATATTATTGAAATTATTGTAAGTTACCCTTCAATAAAAAGTTTTGGTCCATGGACAGACCCCGACAAGACCCTAATCAAGTCTCAAGGGTCAAGGGCTTATATGGGTCGGACTTATAAGCTCTAACTTTAAATGAGCTTGAAATTTTTTATCCCAACCCTATCCTAATAAAGGGTTGGGTCGGGCCGGCCCCATGGGCTAAGCCCATTTTGATGGCTCTAGTGAAATAGAAGAGTTTGGGGTTAAGCACGTTAATAAACTATCAAAAGACAATTTTGCCCTTGGTCCTTCCTTCTTCAATATTATGGGTTAAATATGTTTACCAACATGCACTAGTGGGAGTGCTTCACCCTTAATTAGAGGTTTTGGATTTCGAGCCCTAGGTATGAAAAAAAATCTTTTTGGGAGCGCCATCCTTGAATGGGCTCGATAGTGCGCGATCTGAATTTAGTCGGAACTCCAATATGAGCTTCGGACGTCGGATGAAAAACAAAAAAAAAAGTGGGTTAAATATGTTCAATTTGTGCTCAACACCAAAGCCCCTTCTGTCGTTCTGCGACAGAGCAACCTCCAGCACAAGGATACTACTGTATTTTCTAGCTCCATCGACAAGAAATTTTATACAACAAGGGTAACACAAGAAAAAATGTGTATTATTAGATGTGAGAAATGATAACTTTCATAATATATTGCATTTATATGTAAATCAACAAAATATTATGAGAATCAGATGGCTTAATGATCGATGATCATCAATCAACTCACTTTTAGAATGTTTTAACTTTGTTTATTTCAACTTTGCTTATATATCAGTCTATTTTAACTTATTCAATTTCAATTCAACTTATCCGTTTGACATCCTAGAGGAGCTATTAAGATTTGATATCTATCAACTTGTAGTTTAGCAGCTTATTTGGATGGCTGCTATTGGGGCTGTTCATTGTTATGGCTAAAATTTCAAATTGAACCGTAATTCGAATTAAACAGATTTAAAATTTTGATATTTGGTTAGGTTTGGTTTTAAATTTTGAAAATCTATACTATTTGATTTGGTTTTGATTTTACTAAAAAACAACCGATAAATTAGATATATAAATTTTATAATTATTTATATATTATTCATAAATAAAATATAAATATTTTATTAGTTTTGATTAACTTAAGTATTTAACTTTACCATTATCTCAAACACAACACTTAAATTTTAGTCTAACTATTACAATCTTAAGTCCAATTCCATCAATATTCATTACTTTAGTCTTTACCTACCAAACCTCACATAAGCTGGTCACACTTTCTCTTAATTGAATCACTTTATTTGTGGAGTAATTACTCTAGTATTGTTAATTGGTTAATCGAACCGATAGTAGATTTCTTGTGGATTGTTCATGTACTAGTTTGTGTCTATCAAAATATGTATGTTTTCAAAAAATTTACTCCCTCCGTCCTATTTTATGTGGCACCATTTTCTTTTTGGTCAGTCCCAAAAAGAATGTCACATTTCCTTATATGGTAAGTATTTAAAGGTACAATTCATCTTTTATCTTTGTTGGTTCCACTTAATCTTAAAGATAGTACTTCAATACATTTATGAGGAGAGAGAAAAGTGAGTCTATTTTTTAAAGGGCAATTTGGTAAACATTTTAAAGTTTTTATTTATTTCTTAAATTTCGTGCAAGATCAAATGTTGTCACATAAAATAAAACGGAGGGAGTATTACTTTAATTTCAAACCAAAAAAATCAGAAAAACTGAACCAAACCAACAATTACCAAATCGAGGTTTATTTTTTTCGTTTGATTTTAGAAATTTTAAAAATCAATTATATTGATTTGATTTTAATTTTAACCAATAACTGATTCAAATCGAACCACAAACACCCCTATAGCTGCTACCTATTGTAGTGTATTACTAGTTTATAAATATCATATTTATTTTAATTGTTAACTAAATTTCATTATATTACCTCATTAAATTCATAATTAAATGACAATAAAAGATTTCATAATATATATGACATATATAAACATAGAGAAAAATCATATAATCTATCATACAATATAATATATATAATATAATTAAGCATGTGCAAACAAAGTGGTAGGCGTTCATAGGAAAATTGAGACATTAGATAAAAGAAATGTTTGTGGATCTTCATTGAGATCCCCTTTTCATGGAAGTGAACTAGTGGGCGACATCTCTAACAAAAAAACATAATTTCCAAAATTCGCTGTAGGTGCCTGCCTCTATTGCTGCAAAGAGACGAAGACCAAAATGGGTGCTTTTGTTAAGCTATTGGACTTGCTTCTTTTCGTTTACTTCTTGTTAATCGCCATTGTTGCACCACTCTTTGATGGTCAAGTTGCCCTTCCTAAACATATATTTCCTCCTGCGTTGGTTGACCTAAAGAGCTGGTACACTCAACAATATGGTGATTATTTAGTTTCTGAGAAACCCCATTTCTTTGTTGGCTTAATCTGGTTGGAGCTCCTCTTTGCTTGGCCCCTTTCCGTCCTTAGTCTTTATGCCATTGCAGCTGGAAAATCTTGGATTAAAACTACCTCCTTGATGTATGGTGTTTCCACTCTCACTGCAATGGTAATTTAATTTGCTTATTGTTTATTTTTGGGGG
>JAJOOS010002024.1:0-11654 GCA_029582725.1 Solanum chiquidenum
TGGATTTACTTTATGAAAAATCGTTCTGAAGTGTTCTCCCATTTCTCAAATTTTTGTGCTGAGATTAAGACACAATTTAATGCTTCTGTACATATATTGAGGAGTGACAATGCTAAAGAATTCATGTCAGCATCATTTCAGAACTACATGAAGCAATATGGTATCCTTCATCAATCTTCATGTGTTGATACACCCTCTCAAAATGGAGTGGCTGAGAGGAAAAATAGACATTTGCTTGAGACAGCTCGTGCTTTGCTATTTCAAATGAAGGTACCTAAGCAATTTTGGGCGGATGCGGTATCCACAGCTAGCTTTCTAATTAATACTCCAAATAATCAATGGTTGTTTAGCCTCTCATATCTTCGCGGAGGACTATTCCAAAATGATTGTTTTTTCCTTATAGCATTTTCAGCTTTCCTTGAGTCGAAGGTCTATTGGAAACATCCTCTTTACCTTTGAAGTAGGGATAAGGCCTAGGTATACTCTCTGTATGATTTGATTATCTCATTTAGGAAGTTTTCGATGATGCAGATATATGGAGATCCAGAGGCTACAGACATTGTATTCACCTCAGGAGCAAATATTGATATTGTTGGCATCAACATTACCACACAAGTTAAAATGACAGGTGCATTTCAGACCGAATTTTTCAAAACTTTTCGATCTCCCCCCCTTTTACGTATACATGTAGTAGTTCAGACTTGATATTTTTCTTTGTTACTTGTCTTAGGTGCTGGCCTTGATGAACTAAGACAATCTGAAGGAAAACATGCTAAACTTTTGTGCAATATGTGCAAATTTTATCGCGATTTTCATGTAAAGTCAGAAGGCGTATATGGTATTCTTCTGCTGTTCTTACATTGTTTTTATACGCGAAATATGTTCTTAACCTTCCTTACCTCGTTAACGCTATAGCATTTCTAAGCTCACGACTTTTGTTTTCAGGAGTTTTTCCTCGATCCTGTCACTTTTGTGGCACTAGTTCGACCTGACCTCTTCACGTACAAAAAAGGCGTTGTGAGGGTTGAGACACAGGGCATTTGCGTTGGGCATACGCTCTTGGATCATGGGCTAAAGAAGTAAGCATATCGTAAACTGATCATTTCGTGCAAATCTTAGAGTAGACTGATTTCATTTCTTCGGATTGTAAGGATAAATCTTGTAATGTAGATGGAATACGAGCAATCCGTGGACAGAGTTTTCTCCAGTTTCAGTTGCATGGACAGTTGATGTGGATGAAGTTCTGAATTATATCAAGAAAATGTTGATGCAACCATGAATGTTTTCATTGTATCAAAGAAACTTATTCTTGAAATTGAGAAATACATTTTCTCATAATTTCTGATGACAATCATTTAAACCCTGTGTGTACTGAAGTTTGATCAGATGCCCTTATGTGTTTGCACCTAACGAAGACAGCTTTTAGCAGCAATAAATATGCACATTGATAAAGAGTGATAAAGCCTTTATCGACATTGGTTAATTATCATTGGATCTAATGTCGCTATAAGTTTTAGGTACATTTACAAATAGTGCCATTGTCTCTAATACAAATATATTTAGCGACAATTAAGCTATTGCCGCTAAAGATCTTTTTTTTGTTGTTGATGATGAAAGCAAAAGACTCTGCCTTTATGATCTTGCATTGGACACTTCCATCATACTATGAGCGGACAATTTCGAAGAAATGGTAAGATATGGATAAAAGTTCTAGAAAGGGGTGACTATCATACGAAAATGAATCTAGCAAAATATATAACATGTAGAACTCTTGCTTTGGTCTCGTCTTTCCTCTTTCGCCATCCTTCCATTGCCTAATAATGTTGATAAACATATACAACATAATAATGTTGAAGTTGGATTTCGAAAGGTTTTGGTTTTCTATGAAGGTAAACCTCCCAAAGGAATTAAAACGAATTGGATTATGCATGAATATAGGGTGGATGAATCACGCAGAATCAAAATGCATGCATCTGATATGAAGGAATATTGTGTTTTCAATATATATAACTTATTAATAAGAATTTTTCTTATTTTTTGTTTGGTCTATTATTATTAGTATCATTTTTTGTTATTATTATATTGTAGCTCGACGATTGGGTTCTATGTATGATTTACCAGAGATGTACCAAGTCCAAAGATAGTAAGAAGAAGGAGGAAGATGACAAGTACGAGTTAGAAGATGCTAACAAAATCAATTCTCTTGGGAATTATGGATGGACTATGGATTCATGTCTAGTAGAATTTGCTAGACAACAGTTTGAGGTGCCTTATGAGTACCTTCCATCATCATTTGGAAACAATGTTGATTTCAACAATTTGTACCAGGATCCTCTCATCAACAATTTGTACCAGGATCCTTATTACAACATAGGTACAATTGAATCTCAGAATAACATAGGTACGACTGAATCTCAGAATGCACCTGATGATGATTCTCTTGATGAGAGCTCACAAATCAATGAGGATTGATCATTCCATATCGAGCAGGTTTATGTATATTGATCATAGCTAGTTATTTGATAGTAGATTGTCGGTTTAATGTATATTTAAAAAACTTATGAAGCTCAAGACTGAGTTTATAGTGTATTGATTGATATATCACAGAAAATTTACTATGGAGGTGGCTCCATAATTATTTTATTTTATAAGATGTGTCATAATTTCCCCTACTATATAAATCTCTTTGTTTTTTTTGTCTTATTTTTAAATAAGTCTTTCAAGATAACTTTGTTAATGCGAGAATTTATATATTCAATTTCAACTTATTTGGAATTGATACATGAGTAATCATATATTCAACTTCAATTTGTTTGGAATTGAGACAATGTTGTTGTTTAACAACTAAGAGACAAGACTTAGAGTTTTCACTTCTATTGCATGAACTAGCATGATATATGTAAATATTGAACATGTTTTCAAGAGTCAATTTTTTGAGACGAATTTAAGAAAAAAACAGGTCAAACAAGTTGAAACGAAAAAGAGGATTCAATAATACAATAAGAATTTACACTACAATACACTTGAAGCTTAAAGGAAAGTTCTAGATGAACATACTTAGTAAATTACCTAATTGCAATTATTAACATACTTAGTACAAATCAAGTGGCCTTGTGACATTTAACTAGCTCAACTAGAACCTTGAAATTTTCTATTGAACTCCCATTATCTAATTTCACAGCTTCTAATGCCTTTTCTTTTAGCCCTTCAACATTTTTCCTTAATACTTTCCCTTTTTCCTCATTAAAAAAAGTACCCAATGCACTAACTATTCCACTTTTAGTAAAATTCCCACCTTCAATTTGCAAACCAATTTCCCAAACACTTTCCACCATTCTACTATTCAATTTTTGGTCACCAAAAAAAGGCCTACATATCATAGGCACACCATATGATATGCCTTCCAGAATCGAGTTCCATCCACAATGCGTTACAAAAACACCAACACTCCTATGTGCCAAGATTTCCAATTGGGGGGCCCACGAAATTATTTTCCCATATTCTTCTGTTCTTTCAAGAAACCTCTTTGGTAAAATCTTGACTCCGTTATCTCTTAAGGACCAAATAAATGGCATCTTTTTATCTTCCAGCGCTTCTGCTATCGCGATTATTTCACTAGGTGGTAATGTTGTGACAGTACCAAAACTTAGATACACAACCGATCTTTCCTTTTGATCGTCAAGCCATTGGATACATCCACTTTCATCAGAATTCGCGTCTAGAAATACATTATTTGATGATAATATTACTAAAGGGCCAATGTTAAGTACCTTTTGGAGCTTCGATTTGAGGTCTTTGTTGATAATTGGATCCAATTCTTCAAAGGAATTCAATACAACAGCATCAGCTTTGTGTAGATTTAATGCCATGTTGTATAGCATAGATGGCATTGGCCCTTTTAAACTCTCTGCTATAACTTCAGGTGGCATGTCACTCATTTTCAAAATTGATGAAAATCCTGGGATTTTCAACAATGTTTCATCGTTCGATCGAATTAAATCAGTGTACAAATGGATAGACAATGAACAGGAGCCAGCAGTCCAAAATGCAATCCAAGGGATATTCATTTTGTTAGCAAATTCACAAGAAAACCATAAAAATGCATCACTAATAATGCAAGAAAATTTCACCCCTGTTTCCTCCTCTGCTTCTTTCATTGATTTTTCAAAATTTGTAGGTGTTGAATGTATGAAGAGTTCAATTGCTTCGTGCCCAATAGGTGTGTCATTGCCTTGCTTGACACCATCCCAAATGTTGTAAATCTTGATGTTTTCTTGATTTGGAGTTTTTGAGAAAATTGATGTGTTGGAATTTGATGTGTTGAAGAAGGAAAAAATTGTGTTTGATGGTAAAAATGGAGTGATTTTTTGGACTAGTGTTAGTAAAGTAGCTGCATGACTTCCAAAAGGGAAAGCAAGAAGTGCAATATGAAGTTGAGAAGTTGTCATTCTTTTGTTGTTGTTGTTGTTGTTTTGTTTGTTCTAAGTGAATTAGTTTTTAGGCTCTTTACAAGTTTGTTTATATATTTTTGTTGTAGGTTGATTGTGGGGTTGGGTGTGGGGTGTGGGCAGATATGATTGACTAGTTGTTATACTTTGCTTGTTGGTGGCTAAAAGAGCTTATTATGCCATTGAATTCATCTGAATTCGGTATAATATCAATATAAACTTATGTATAAATATATGGGGAAAAGGACAAATATATCCGAACTATCGTAAATGGTATATAGATACCCTCTGTCATACTTTTGGGACATTGGCACCCCTGCCGTCTAAAAACTGGGAATATATACTCTTTATACTAACGAACATACAATCATAATTTTATTCGCCGACCCGATGGATAAAATCGCACCCCGTATGCCTATTTAATCTTCCGTTAGAGTGAAGGATATATATGCTCTAGTTTTTGAACGACAGGGACACCAGTGTCCTCAAAATATATTCCTCAAGGAACTAACTAGTGTGGCAGATGTGACATGCATAAATGAGCTTAGGTAAGATCAACGGTAGATATTGGCTCAGTGGAAGCTATTAGGTAGGATGAACGGTAGATATCGCAGACACGATGCTCTACATGTTGCCTCTTATTTTGTGAGTGGAAACTTGGCTGTCACTAATCTTAAAAAAAAGATTTTTTTTCAAGGTTATTTGTCAACTTATCTCATTACCATCGCAAATTAAATATATATAAAAAATATACCAATTATGTATTATATATAGGAGTATAAAATATACATTTCCAAATTATTTGATGGATGGTTGTATGAAGTATAGAAACCACAATAATTTGGGCGTTATTAACTTGTGGATATATTACTTCTTCACCCGATACATAGCAAATGATACATAGTTATAAATTAGGTTTGAAATAATTGAAGTTTATGTATCAGTAATAATATTTGTACCAGATACATTATACACAAACAAAGTTGTAATGTATGTGATAGAGATGAAGTGATATATCCGAATTTAAGAGAGAGAACGTAATTTTTTCTAAAAATATCTACCATTTAAATTAATTACAAAAATCTCATTTTTCCAACAACAAATGTGGCAAGTGGGTTAGTTAGGCCCATGAATTCTCACAGACTAGCCCGTTAATGACGGCCCATAGCTAGCCCAAAACTAGACTACAGTGGACTGGGCCTTGTTCATTACATACTGATCGGCCTGGACTAATGGTTGGCCTATTAACCGGATTGAGACTCCGCGGTCATTTTTTCAACTTATCTTTGAAAGATAGTCAAATAATATTTTGGAGTTTCACGTATCACTCGTAGAGTTTTTCAAGCTCTTAGTGCCTATTTTTCAATTACAAAAGGCTAAAACAAGGGTTATTTGTGAATTTTACTCGCTAAAGCTACAAAGAAATTGTTTTTTCAAGTCTCAAAATATTTTTATTGTTTTGTTAATATTCGCAAAGTTTCTCAATATTTTATTTGAAAATAGGTTTTTGCCAAAAAAAAGAAAGAGTGGACATGATTATATAATACAATATTTTATCATTTATAGTTAATTAAACTTCATAAACAAGCACTAATTTTTATTTTAAAAAACAAGAAAACAATACCTTTTGGAGCATCAGAGCAATGTCAATTTATTATAAATAATGTTCAACTGTAAAAGAAAAAGAAAATATAACAAGAACAATTTTGAGCTTTTTTTCTTAAAATGAAAAAATAAAATATTTTTTCTTGATGAGAACAAATGGCATATTTCACGTGTGTTCACGTGATAGGTGTAATTATGAGTGGATAAATTTAAAATAATTGTTCCTAGCCTTTAGATAAAAGTCTATGTGCCTTTATGTGCTTGCTAATATAAGTTATAATCTATGTTCCTTAGCTTATTCCTTAAGCTTATTAGGATTAGTAATAATAAATATATATATATATATATATATATATATATATATATCAACTTGATTATAAGTTAGGTATTTTTTGCTTCCTTTTTTCACCTATCTTATCACTTCTCATATTAAATTTACTTCTATTGTTTCTTTTTGGTTGTAAAAATCATTCTTTGGATTATTTTAAATATATATATATATATATATATATATAATCTGCATTAAATATAATTAATAAATATGAGATAAAAAATCAAAAATTGAATTTAAAAGATAAATATTATTGTTGGTCAAAAGAAGGTGTTACATCACTCTTTTTTGTCTAGCTTTAAACTATATGTAATATAAGAATTTGGAAGAAAGAATTGATAAGAGGTGTTATTAAATAGAGAAAATAAATAGATGGAGTCTTTTGTAACTCGTGAGATATATAATTAGATGTGATAAATATGATAATTTTTTTAATTATTAATAAAATTGATTAATGAAAAGAATAAGAAAAAAATTCAATAAAAGGAGATAAAAGATAAATAATTTTCTAGACTATAAAAATGTCCCTACATATATCATTATCTTTATATATATATATAATTTTATTATTTTTATGGTGAATTTATCCACGCTTTGCGCTGGTTAATCTTAATCTCAATTTTCAAAGTCAAATATTTTAATTTTTCACCAAATATATATTAATTCTTAATTTATATACTCCTCTATGATATGATTTTTTTATCACTTAAATATTTTTGTCTTCTATAAATACTCGTGTAGTGTACACTATTCATGTGCAATTTTTTATTTTTTATTTTCTTAATAGGAAGTAAAGAAAGAAAAGAATTTCAAGAGATTTTGTATCTATTTTTGTGTATATGATATATATAGTTTTTTGAAACCTAATTTTTAAAGAAAACAAAACCATAAACACATATACAGACAAATTTATCAAAAAGATAAAAAAGAACCACAAATTGTATTGTTCATATCGTGCTTTCTGAATTTTGAGAATAAATGAATCACCAGAGCATTATGATACTCTTCAATAAGATTTGTTTTTAAGTTGATGCGCTAAAGGGCTGTTTCTTCAATAAAAGTATTTGTTTATCCTTTTTGCCCATTACTTTTGATAAATAAAAGCAAATCAATAGGATGAAAAATCAAAATAGAAAAAAAATAGATTAATAGAATTTCTAATTTTTAAGAGGTGCTTACATAAATATGTATATATCTTTGCATAAATGTCAATAGACAAAGTAAAAAAAAAACATAACAACACATGTAACCAATAATTAAGATGATTATAAATAAAAATTCTTACAAATTAAATATAAAATGTGTTGATTATATTGAAAGTCATGAATAGTTGTTTGAATAAATTCATATAAACGTCAACTATTCAAATTTTAATTGTGCTAGCCATATCCTTGTTTCTTGAGGACTTTTGCTCGAGTCCGGAGTTAAAAGGGTAAAAAAAATTGAGCAAAAATTTCTAAAGGATAACAAAAAATAAGGTCAAACAAAAAGGGCAATATTTGGACGGAAGGCGAACGCCGTGAAATTGTTTGTCATAAGGCGCAACCACATGCTCCTTACAAGGCGGAAGCCGTCGTGCATTTTGTAAGGTACAAGATGGCGTGCGCCTTGTAAGGCGCATGTTTGGCTGTGTTACAATTTTAAAAAAAAACATTTAGTGAAATTGTAAAATCTCACCATTCTATCTTAAAACCACCTGTTACAACTTACAACACACTATAACTTAGCTAACATAAATTGAAATTTCTCAATTCTCTATCTTGACACAGCTAGAACTGTTGTGTTGTCATCTCGAGTTGGACGATATTATTTCTATTGACCACGACTCTTTACCAATAGTATTATAGATGAAGCTTGTTCAATCTAAAAGTGATTTTTTATTCGATGAATTGAGATTTTTTACCCACTTAGAAAAATGAATAAAAGAATTTGACCTTTTAGATTTCTTACCTGTGAAAATGAAGATTTCTCGTAAAGAGAATATAAAACTAAAATAATAATAATTATAAGTGAACACAACCAATTTTCCCTTTGGCCATGCAGGTTATCTGGACAGTAGTAAAAAAAATTCTTGAGTAAACTTGAATTTAATTACATTAAATTTAAAAATTACTTCCAAACTCTTTTTTTGTTTTGTGTGTAAGCTTTATTCAAGCGTTAAAACTTAAGCCACTACAATATATAATTGGTAGAAAATAAATGGATGTTTTGCATATTATTGGTAGTCTTTGATAGAAGCGGTGCAATTCCACTCAATTGGCGACGTTCATTTTTCAACGTTTTATTAATTGTTTGTCATGCGCCTTACGAGGCGCACGCCGTCATACGCCTTATAAAGTGCATATAAAAAAATGTTCAAATCCTGTTGTTATCATTAATCTTTTTGAAGAAAAACTGAAAATGGGAGTCACTATCCATTTATACATTTTTCATCCCTTCTTTTCTTTTGGTATAAATTTTGACTTTTATTTTCTTTGTGGGAATGGGGTTGGGGTTGCGGTAGCGGGAGGGTGGGGTCTTCTAGAAAGTGAAAAATTGTATTGCAATAGCCAATAGGGGTGTGAAAAAATAAAATTGACCGATGAATTTGATTCAAGAAAATGTTATTGGTTTACTCCTATTGAGTTATTGGGATAATACTTTAATACTTAATTTTATTAGAAAAAATTATCTGATTATCGATTTGGTTTCAATTTCTTAATATTGCGTTATTGGGTAAACCGATTATCCATTAAAATTATAATAATTTATTACTTATCCTTACATAAATATTAGATTTTAAGAACAATCCTATTCTTCTTAGTTCTTACAATCTCTTGGTGTTGCACTCATATAGTAATTTATTTTTTTTGCTTTAAAAACGGAAGGATTTTATTTATAATTAAGGATCGTCCATACAGAAAGAAACTTATCTAAGTGATGTAGTTCCAATTGCACCTCTTTCCAAAACATCAGTAATACTAGAAGGAGATGCATCCTGTAAAGATAATTTCTAATCATAGGTGTATACTTTGATTTCCTTCCGATATTTGCTAATGCACCGGTAGTCCTATTATGTTTCAGTGGCGGTACTTCCAGCTGCTTGAGCAAAGACCTGCAATCAGCGCAAATATGTGAGTATAGAGTGTTGTTATTGTTTAGAGAGCTTAGTAGTACTTGGGAGTCAGTTTCCACCATCATGCGCTTAAGGTTTTTCTCTTTAACGAGAGTCAGTCCGTGTAATAGTGCTAACAATTCAGCATGGTAAGTGCTGTCCTCTTTGATCTTATAGGCTCAAAGGAACCATATAGTTCTTTCATGTTAGTTGTCACTGTTTCAATTTTTTGAGCATTTGTTAAGTTGCATTTTTGTCTTGTCGCGTCAAATTGTTAGAGATGTCAAATATTTATTTTATAAGTATTTTCTTATTGTCTAAATCAGAAATCGAATTGGCAAGGATCAAAACCGACGAAAATTAATAAAAAATATCTTATTGATTTAGTGTATTTAAAAACTAAAATTTAATAAACGAACCAATAATATATAGAATCAAACCAAACCGATCAATGCATACCTCGGAGGGAAAGATAAAACTTTTAATAGTGGTGTCAATCGATCGTGACTTCCCTTTAACTTGCTATTGTTCTTATATATTTTATATGGTCTTGAGTTACTCTACATCCACCATTAGGATCTTTAAAAATTGATCATGAGTTTCCTTAACTTATATGGTTTTGAGTTATCTAAGGTTTAATAGCAGATTTGGACACGAATCATACTTATCACAAGAAATCTTAATCAACCTTATTTGTCATCTTTGTTATTTATTTATTTATAATTTAAAGTTTTTCTTTGTATGATTCTGTATCCTTTTTTATTTATAATTTAAGATTTTTTGTATGATTTCTTTGGATTTATGCATTTTTGTTATACACATATCTAATCCGTTTGAATTTTTCTGTTTCCATAAGCCTATATATTATATATTTTATAAGATGTGTCATAATTTCCCCTACTATATAAATCTCTTTGTTTTTTTGTCTTGTTTTTAAACTAAGTCTTTCAAGATAACTTTGTTAATGCGAGAATTCATATATCCAATTTCTAACTTATTTGAAATTGATACATGAGTAATCATATATTCAACTTCAATTTGTTTGGAACTGAGACAGTGTTGTTGTTTAACAACTAAGAGATAGACTTTCTTATAGTTTTCACTTCTATTGCATGAACCAGCCTAATATATGTAAATATTGAACATGTTTTCAAAAGTCAGCTTTTTTGAGACGGATAAAAATGAAAACAGGTCAAACAAGTTGAAACGAAAAGAGGATTTAATAATACAATAAGAATTTACTCTACAATACACTTGAAGCTTGAAGGAAAGTTCTAGATGAACATACTTAGTAAATTACCTAATTGCAATTATTAACATACTTAGTACAAATCAAGTGGCCTTGTGACATTTAACTAGCTCAACTAGAACATTGAAATTTTCTATTGAACTCCCATTATCTAATTTTACAGCTTCTAATGCCTTTTCTTTTAGCCCTTCAACATTTTTCCTTAATACTTTCCCTTTTTCCTCATTAAAAAAAATACCCAATGCACTAATTGTTCCACTTTTAGTAAAATTCCCACCTTCAATTTGCAAACCAATTTCCCAAACACTTTCTACCATTCTACTATTCAATTTTTGGTCACCAAAAAAAGGCCTACATATCATAGGCACACCATATGATATGCCTTCCAGAATCGAGTTCCATCCACAATGCGTTACAAAAACACCAACACTCCTATGTGCCAAGATTTCCAATTGAGGGGCCCAAGAAATTATTTTCCCATATTCCTCTGTTCTTTCAAGAAACCCCTTAGGCAAAATCTTGACTCCGTTATCTCTTAAGGACCAAATAAATGGCATCTTTTTATCTTCCAGCGCTTCTGCTATCGCGATTATTTCATTAGGTGGTAATGTTGTAACAGTACCAAAACTTAGATACACAACCGATCTTTCCTTTTGATTGTCAAGCCATTGGATACATCCACTTTCATCAGAATTCGCGTCTAGAAATACATTATTTGATGATAATATTACTAAAGGGCCAATGTTGAGTACCTTTTGGAGCTTCGATTTGAGGTCTTTGTTGATAATTGGATCCAATTCTTCAAAGGAATTCAATACAACAGCATCAGCTTTGTGTAGATTTAATGCCATGTTGTATAGCATAGATGGCATTGGCCCTTTTAAACTCTCTGCTATAACTTCAGGTGGCATGTCACTCATTTTCAAA
>JAJOOS010002025.1:0-29709 GCA_029582725.1 Solanum chiquidenum
ATCTTTTCATTTATTTATGATTTAGCTTCCGCATCAGTTTATTATCTTTAGTATGCTCATGATCATGCCAGCAGGGTTAGCTTGGGATCACTTGTGGTCCTAGGTCCCGTGTCCGCGTCTCGGGAGTAGTCTCGGGGCGTGACATTCGAGTTTCTTAGATTGGGTAACAACTTCTAACTTTCTATCTCTTTTACCCATTAATAATATTTTGAGGATTAGACTTGGGTTTTGCGTCTAAAATTTGAATGTTTTTTAAAGGTTAAATGTTTTGGGTAAAATGTTGTTTTTAGATTGAATTCAACTCTGTTTTCAAAATGGTTTTCACCAGTGGTTTCCAACTTTCTTGGGTAATGCAATTTTGTATAAATTTTCCAGATTCAAACCTTATTTTTGGAATCGAGTTTTTTGAGTCGATTTGACCCCATTTTCCATATGTCTTGATGTGGGTGTTGTTAAATTTGATTTCTTACTAGGATTACTTATTTGAATAGATTGCATTGATTTGGAGACCCAATGAAAAGGAAAAGCTCAAGTCCCGGAGTGATTGTTTGAGCCAAGTGAACCTCTTAACATTTGTTAAGTATATATAATCTTGTATTTCGTTATGTATGTGTTGGGGAGTAATGAGGTTTGGTGATGGAATTGACATGCTCATAATGAATAATTATAGTTTAGAAAGAGGGTAATAAAAAGGTAACTTGATGATATGGACGCGTAAAGTGTTGTGGATAATTTGGATGTTTGCATTGATTCACAATTGGGGTTGTATCATGATTGGTTGATAAGGTGTGTGTATTGATATGAAATACATCATATTCTCATGATTTGTGTGAACATGCCTATTTGCATTGGTTCTAAAATATTGTGATGAGATCTATTGTGATGATGATGTCGAAGGGAAATGGTTTCGATGACGCCGAAGGAAAATGGTTTCAGCGAGTGAGATATGCCGAAGGGAAATAGTCTCGATGAATATGTAGACCTTGTAAGTCGCCCATAGGTTCTACCTGATATTCAATAGATGTGTATTGTAGGACAGACATGCATCACTATATTTGACATTTCATCTTATTGCATTGCACATTAGTATTTTTGTGAACCTTGTGACTGTTTGTGTTTAGAATTGTGCTTAAAGCTTGTGAACCTTGTGTTGATGAGTTGTATGCATTGAAGGGTTGATATTCGTGTTAATGTATTAATTATGAACTTCTAGGCTGGTTGATTCTGGGCAGGTTGTAATTGTAGAGGTTCAATTGGAGTGTTCCTATACATTATATTGTTGTCCTTCGTGTTTAGTGGTTTGCTTACTGAGTACCGTGTTGTTTAAAACCGAATCCTTGTTGCTACACTTGTGTAGGTTATGAGCCTGGATCTTCGTGATTATTCTCCCCTAGTTCGTTCGAGGCTTATTGTGGAGGGTTAAGAGGTAGTTGATTGGTTTATTCGCATAATTTCTTACTCATTTATATGGACTTGTTCTATTCTAGAAACAATGACATTGATACTTGTATTTACTTTATTTCTATTATAATACATTAGAGGTTTGTACGTGTGACAACTTGATTTTGGGGCTTTATTTAAATTGATTTTGATTTCCACATTTCTTTATGGTATTAGACTTTTATTTTGATTTACTTTAACATTTATCGTGTTATTTGGGTCTTAGGCTGACTTGTCTTGGTGGGATAAGACGAGTTCTATCACGCCCAAATTTGGATCATGACAATTTGGGATAACACAACTAGTTGCATTCAAGAAACAACTAGAGAAGTTCTAGGGGTGGCGAGGGGTAACATGGTCATCGAGGGGATTTGTGGTGGAATAGAGAAGTCCAGGGTAAAATGGAAGCGATGAAGGATACTTATGTAAAATTGGTGGACTCCAAGGATGCAGAGGATAAGTGGAAGAATAAGGCAATATATAAGGAGACAAAGATGGAGGCTAAGTTAGCGGTTACGATGGTTAAAAGACACCTTTTTGAACACACACACACATATATATAAGATAGAGATAAAAAATTATACATGCTCGCAAAGGTTAGAGAGAGAGGGGAAGGCTTGATACCTTGATCAAGTGACGTGCATCAAGGATGAGGATGCCAGGGTTTCGGTGAAAGACAACCTCATTAGGAAAAGATGGCAAACATACTTTCATAAACTCTTGAATGAAGAAGGAGATATATATATTATGTTGGGGGATTTGGAGCACTCTAAAAGGCATCAAGATATTGGGTGTTGTAGATGTATTAAGGTTGAGGAGGTTAAGTGTGCTATTTATACAATGAGCAGGGGAGGAGTGTCCAGACTAGATGAGATTCTAGTGGAGTTTCGGAAGAGCAAAAACAAAATAGGCATATAGTGGTTGACTAGGTTGTTTAATGTCATTTTTAAAATGACAAAATATCCCAAAGAATGGATGTGGAGTACAATGGTTTTGTTGTACAAGAACAACAGTGATATCCAAAATTGTAACAATTACAAGGGCATCAATGTTCTAAGTCATACTATGAAAATTTAAAAGAGGGTGATAGAGATGATGGTAAAGAGGGGCATGTCCGTTTCTGAGAACCAATTGAATTTCATGTCAGGTGATTGACTCTAGAAGCATCCATTTGGTAAGGAGACTGATGGAGAGATATAGGGAAAAGAAGAAGGACTTGTATATAATGTTCATTGTCCTTGAAAAAGCTTATGAAAAAGTTTTGAGGGATATCATTTTGAGATGCCTGGAAGCTAAATATGTACTGGTGACTTACATTAGGGTAATAAGGACATGTATAATGGATCCAAGACTCGGTTAGAATGGTAGGAGTAGACTTTGAGAAATTTGTAGTTGAGATGGGGTTACACCAAAGATCAGTTGTCTCGTTCCTATTTACCTTGGTGATGGACGAATTGATGTAGTGTATCCAAGATGAGGTGTCATGGTGTATGCTCGATTGACATAGTACTAATTGATAAGACAAGTGATGGAGTTAATGCTAAGTTGAAGGTGATGAGACAAACTCTGGAGTCTAAAGGGTTTAAGTTGACCAAGGCCAAACCAAAATATTTGAAGTGTAAGAGTGCTTGAGGCTGGCATGGAAGTGAGGCTTGAAACCTAAGTTACTTTCTAAGAGAGATAGTTTCAAGTATCTTTGTTTGGTGATCTAGGGAAGTTGGGACATTGATGATGATGTCACTCATTGTATTAGTGTTGTATGGATAAAGTGGAGGCTTGCCTATGGAGACTTTTGTGATAAGAATATACCACTTAAACTTAAAGGTAAGTTCCAAAAAGTAGCAGTTAGATTGGCATTGTTGTATGGGGTAGAGTGATGGCCAGTCAAAAACTCTCATGTGCAGAAGATGCAAGTCAAGGAAATAAGGATATTGGTATGGATGTATGGGCACACTAGGAGTGATAAGATTATGAATGAGGACATTTGTGACAAGGTGCGAATGCCCTCTATAGTGGACAATGTGAAGGACACAAGACTAAGATGATTCAGACATGTGAAGATGAGATGCTCAAATACCCTGGTGAGGAGGTAGGAAAGGCCAGATACGAGGAAAGGTAGAGGTAGGCTGAAAAAGTATTGGAGAGAGGTGATTAGATAGGATATTACCAACTCCAGATTATCGAGGACATGACGTTAGATAAGAGAGTAGAGAGGTCGGGTATCAGGGTATCAAGGTTAGTATGTATGGAGTGTTGTCCTAATCCGAGGGGTTTAGCCTTTTTCTTATAGTGTTTGCTTTTGATTTCATTAACACTCGTTGTTAATTCTATTTAGGTAATCACATTATTATGTGGTTGGTACTATTTTCTTATTAGTTGCTTTGTTATACTCAAGCCGAGGGTCCTCTGAAATTTTTTTCCTTACCTTTTAGAGGTAGAAGTATCATTTGCGTATACTCTACCCTCTCCAAGCCAACTTGTAGAATTCCACTGGGTATATTATTTTTGTTGTAATGTTTGAAAGAGAGATAAATAATTAGAAGAAAGTGAATAGTTATTCATGAAATAGTAGGCTGGTATTATGTCACGACCCAACTTTCCGAGTCATGATGACACCTACTAAAACCCACTAGTAGGTAAGCCGAACCGTACGCAGAACGACAAGTAGTGAGTACAAGGGTGGAACTATACAAAAAATAACATTAACAATAAGAAATGACAGAAATGGACACCCTGCCAGAACCTGAAAGTAACGAGTACAGATCTATCTAATGTGAGAAAGTACAAGTCCCATAAGTGGACCACAACAAGCCATCTCAAAGGGAAAATACAAGCTAACATATACAGAGAAGGAGACAGGCTGATCTAGGACGCTAAGTGCTCACCTTCGTCTCCAATATCCACAAGCTGCAAAGGACGGCACG
This sequence comes from Solanum chiquidenum, assembly GCA_029582725.1. Lineage (NCBI taxonomy): Eukaryota > Viridiplantae > Streptophyta > Magnoliopsida > Solanales > Solanaceae > Solanum > Solanum chiquidenum. Next base: position 4,365 of record JAJOOS010002025.1, read on the forward strand.
AACGATCATCATTGGTGGCTGGTACTAGGACCTGCATCATGAAATGATGTAAAGTGTAGCATAAGTACCAAAACAAGGTACTCAATAGGTATCACAGTCTGACCGAGCAAGAAAGGTAAAAACAATAAGAAAATATAGAATCTAGACAGAAACATAGGTCAAAGAGGATATTAAAAGAAGGCACATGAGCATACCAAAAGTAAATCCATGTACAACTAAAATAAATCTAACTGGACCCTATAAGCCAGAAGGTACACTCATGCATAAGTTTAAATAAAACCCGAAAGGACCCTATAAGCCCGAGAGGTACACATAACAACTAAGTCTATAATAAAGAGGAGTAACCCAGATCCAAATCCAAGGACGTAAGACGGGCTCCCAGCCTAAGTAACCAAGCACTAGACAACTCCCAACCTAACTAGTAAGAGTGACAAACAACCCAGACGGCCCAACCATACAGTTCACTCCCAGGGCCGTAAGCCACCTAGCTAGCAAAAGTGGTCTGGGGTGTGTTAACTACGTAAAGGATCTCATATATCAAGGTCGCCCATTCAGACAGTCCACCCAGGGGTGTCACACCCCGAGGCTAACCCTCTAGGCACGACAGGTGCTTAGTGTCACGAGTGACCCAATGCTAACCCATGGCCTGACATATCTATACAAGTTCAGTTAAATCATGGACTATGTGGATGCTAAAAACAGTTAATATCTGAAATAGGGAAAAACCCTCAAGTATGAATATATCAAATATATGAAAAGTATAGTGAGGACTGAAGCAACACTTAACAACTCAAGTTGAATCTACTCTATGTTTAAAAGCCTTTAACTATATTGAGTTGTTGAGATATGCCCCCTAGATAAATCTACCAAGAACGAAACTGTAAAGTAAAGACTAAAAATTAAAGATAAAATGCAACTGAAATACCGAGTAGCTCAAAATATTGATAATTATCTGAGAATGCAACATACATATATCGAAAGATATGTCATTCAAATTCTGAAGCATGATTTTCTGGCTGATCTGCCTAGCAAGTATAATTCATGAAATAATAATAACTTGTAACACCTCAGTCTTAGAAATTACTAATTTTAGAAAGAATTAAATTGGAAAGAGTTGAATTGAGGTTTGTACAAGTTACACTTCGATTGTGAGTTTTGGGTCAACTTCAAACTACCATAACTTTCCATACATGATGATTTAGGTGGCCCATAAGATATCAAATGAAAGATCTATGAGTCCTCTTTCCAACGCCATCGAGTTTTGGATAAGGGAGATATGCCCGTTTGAGTACATCATGTCTAGTTAAGACATTTCATCCATTTTAAGGAGGGTGGTTTGGTCTTTTCCTTACCCCCACTAGCCCCACACATTTTCCCCACCCAATTAGGGGTCAAATATGATTAAAATTAGTTTATTCTAAAGTCTAAAAACGTTTGGAAGGTTAGGGCAAAGTTCAAGAGGAGAAAAGGGAGAAAAACTTCAAGTGTTCAAGAGTTCTTGCGATCTTTGAGGAATTTCGACAAGGATTTAATCCTTTCGAGGTATGCAAGTTTTCATAGTGATGGGTTAGTTCACCCTCATGTCAATCATGAGTTTCCTTATTGAATTTGTCCATGGGATTTTTGTGTATTAATTTCTTGATGAGTTTTCTTGAGGTTTTGTTCTTCATTCCTTATTAATGGGGTTTGATGAGTTCTTGAGGTGAGGGTTTGAGTTTGAGGGTTTCTTGAGGAAAATTGAGTAGATTTTTGTTTACTTGTGTTGGGTTTATGAATCTAAGGAAGTTTGGAAGGAATCAAGCAATTCTAAGTGAATTAGGACAAAAAATTGAGAAGAAAAATTTGCTAGAATGTTCTGGGGGAGGGGTGGCCCGGCGCTCCCCAGATGTGCTAGAGGGGCTGGCGTGGGGCACCTGCAGTATGCCAGAATTGACATTCTGAAGTTGAGGGGCTGGCGCTCTGTGCTAGGATTGCCTGTCCCCGTTCTTCTTCCGTCTTTCGTCCCATCTGAGTTCGTTTAAAATGTATCTTCACTCTCTTCCTGACTATAACTATCCAAAATACATTTAATCATTGATAAATCCTATATATCCTAATCATAATTCTTGAATTCACATTTCAAATTCAAGATAGAGTTAAGAGTAAAGTTCGAGCGAGTCCTTTGAGTCATTTTGAGAAGTCTTTTACAAACCTTTAAAACTTATTGTAAGTCTTGAGTACTTGAGCATGAGGATGAGGAGAGTTGAGTTCATGTTTTCAAAATGAATATAAGAGAACTAAGTATATCCAAGTGTAAATGTTTTACATTTAAAAGCGAGGGGAAACCTTGATTTCCAAATGAGCTCATGAGGAGTCCTTGAGCATAATCTCTTTTAAGAGAACCTTTTGTGTAATAATCTTAGAGTTTGAGAATGAGGAAATGTTTTTAAAAATATGAGCATGATTTATATTATTGGGAGTAGTATTGAGCACCGATATGGGGATGGGTTCAGACGACTTAAAATCCTCATAAACCATGTATCCCAACATGGGTAAAGGGTCATACTTTTTAGATGATTTCTTATTGGTTTTAAGCATAGCTTAGTGGATCCACTTAATTGTGGATGTCTTATACTTCGGCAAGGTATATGACAATGTCACGACCCAAGGGTACCCCTAGATGTAACAAGGCACATAAACCCCAAAAGGCTCCATGTAAGCCACTTAGCATATCATAACATAAGAATAGAACAATAAAAAGTAAAACACATTTCCAGTCCAATTTTTTTATAAACGAAAGCGAAAGTCTAGACTTGTCTCAATATAGCTATCTATTACAATACTTGAATGAAATAGGATCACAGCCCATACAACATAGTCCAAAAAGGAAATACAAGAAATGCACTACAATGAGATAACATATGTCCTCGAATCACGAGGACTCACCAACAAGCTAGGAGAAAAACAAATCCAAGCTTTAGCCACAATGATGATCACCTTGAGAACCAGACCCTACACTTGGGGAAAATGTAGAAAAAGTAGGCGTTAGTACAAAAATGCACTAAGTATGATAGACATGCATAAAAACCTTGAAAACATGCTAAAAGGGACATTTCATTTGAATGCATGCAATTTACTAAGTTAAAACATCATTATTAAGATAGTGGAAAAGCATAAGTCATAAGCATATTCATTACATAAATCATCAAAACATAATAGAAACTCTTCATAAATACCCTCAAAGCATACTTGTGCAATGCCTGAATAAGACCCCATAAATCTCACCCACGCTAAGTAAAGCTTCTTGAGTAACCATAGTTCATAATTCATATTCTTGTTCATATTGTTGTCATAGTGGGAATAAGCCTTAAATGACATTGCCAATGCATGGAATCCGGTGTTACCCACACTGAAAAGGGCTGTCCTACTTGCTTAAGGTAGAACCATACTGTTAGCTTAGGTTGATCCACTAGCTAAATAACCTATGGGGGCACATAATTTATGGGATAAGGAGATTGCTACTAGAAACCCGGACTCAACTAAGGTAGAAGGTTTCCTTCTCATGAGACCTACTTTGGGAACCCGAACTCAACTAGTGTAAAAGGCCGCATTAGGAAGCCGGACTCAACTAGCATAAAAGCTTTCATCTCATATACAATATCCACTCCGTGCTAAGCATTAATTTCCACGAAGTACATATTAAGTCTTGACTTATGTTCATATTCATGGAAGAATATCTTGACACTCAATCCAACATAATTCATAAGATAGCTCATTAGATCATGCGTGAGAATAACCTTTCACCGTCCTTGTCTACATATAGATTCAATAGGTGAGAAAGCCTTTCAACCCTAGAATAATCATATTGTGAGAAAACCTTTCACATAATATCATAATCATACATAAGTGTGTCTATGAGAACAACCTTTCAACAACAAAACAACTAGATCATAATCATATTCACTTCACTCTCAAAGTGATCTTAAAGCATATACTAAACTTCATAAATCATGCATAATATCATAATTTGCCCTTTCAAGGATCAAAGCTCATATCAAATCAACACATCTAGAATTCACTACATTAGACATGGATACTAACATAATTCAAGTAACCCACTTACTACAAGTATAATCTCATAATATCCTTCTTTCATCAATACACCCACATCACTAGATCATAATTTGGGAATATGGCGATTTCATGGGTTCTTGGGGATTTCAACATAAAAACCATAATAAATCATCAATTCAATCATAATATAAAGTAATTCAAGCATTAGAATCATTTTTGAAGGGAGCCCATGACTTTGGAATCAAACCCTAGTTTTTTGGGACTTCTATCTTTGAAATTGGGATTTTAAAGGGGCTCTATGGATGAGTTCTATCCGTGGATGAAGAGATACCATACCTTAGAAATGAAACCCAATGAATTTGAGAAGAAAACCTTGCTCCTTGAACCCTAGCTCCAACTTCCTTCTTCTTCTTCTTCCTTGAAGTTCTAGAGAGAGAGTATTTGAGAGGGAATTGGATTCTTTTTGGTGATTTAGAAATAATGACTTGGATGACTTAATTTAGTGATATAAAATCCTTATATGGGTGATCTAATTTAGGCTAAAACGACATCACTTAATATTAATTAAAACCGAAAACCCCCAAAGTGCCCCTAAACTAATTCCTCAAAAATAGTTTCCAGTCCTAAACCACGGACCCATGACCTACGGACTGTGTATGGAACCGGCCCGTCCTGGTTGGGCGTGGTTCATGGTCAGAGAGCCTGATTTGCAGGCTTGGACCTATGGCCCCCACCCACGTGGCGTGGACTGATCCACGGGGTGTAGGTCCCCTCCATTGGTCACTGTCCAGGCAGTTTCTAGGGTCCTCCTCAAGGACCCATGGTTGGTCCTTGGGGGTCGTACCTTGACGTTCTAACACAGAACCTTTTATTTTTAAGTACGGGGAGTTACATTCAAGACTCTAATCCTCACATAAGGCTCTAGTTTAGCCTACTAATTTCCGCAGTGTTACAACATTCATCCTCGAATGACGATCTAGACAACTTATGGAAGTAAAGACTCAAGACTAGCAACCCATCATGCATGAAACATCAAAATAATGCACAATTCAAAGGAGGGAACATCAACTTCATCTCAAACATAAACAATGCATCACAAGAAAGTAGGAACTACATCTAACAACCCATTATGCATGAAAACTCAACATTTCTCATATTCATAGGAGGAACTACCTTCTCCAAACTAAAAGCATGCTCAACACAATCTCAAGGAGCATTTATGCAATGTACTTACAAAAAGCACAACTAAGCATGTTCAATAATTCATCTCATGAAGCATATAGGCAACTCTCACTCAATGCACAACAACATGAGGAAAATCAACCATAAAAACTTATTTTCTGTCTAAACAGAAATTTCATCAAGAATATGCATGACATAAGAAAATCATGGAAAAGCACATATAACACACATGACTCCCAAAACAAGAAAACTCAAGAGGAACTACTCACCTCAAGCTTGAATAGGAGTAGAATGAAATAGATGAGGATATCGGGACTTCGTATCGTGCTCGGCCTCCCAAGTAGCACCCTCAACTAAGTGATTTCTCCATAAAACCTTCACGGAAGCTATTTCTTTTTTTCTCAATCTCTTGACTTACTGTTCTAGGATTTCTACCGGAACCTCTTCATATAAAAGACTTTCGTCAACTCCCAACCCTTCTAGGGGAATAATGGATACCAGATCTCCAATACACTTCTTAAGCATAGAAACATGAAATATCGGATGAATCATTTGGAAAATCCAACTCATAGGAAACCATCCCAATACATTTCAAAATTTGGTTTGGGCCTACATGTCGGGGACTAAGTTTTCCTTTATTGCCAAATCTCATCACACCCTTCATGGGTGAGATTTTCAAATAGACCCAATCATTAACTTCAAATTCTAGATCCCTTCTTCTTACATCGGAGTAAGACTTTTCTCTACTTTGAGCCGTTATAAACCTCTCTATAATAAGCTGAACTTTCTCAATGGCTTCATAAACTTGCTCGGGACCTATCAAAGCAACTTCACCCACCTCAAACCAACCAACCGAAGACCTACATCTCCTACCATATAAGGCTTCAAAGGGAGCCATACCGATACTTGAGTGATAGCTATTATTGTAGGCAAACTCTATTATTGGCAAATGGTCATCCCAATTACCCTTGAAGTTTCTTACATATGCACTAAACATATCTTCCAATGTTTGGAAGGTACGCTTCGCTTGCCCATCGGTTTGGGGATGAAACGTCGTGCTAAGCTTTACCTTAGTACCACGCCCCTTTTGGAATGACTTCCAAAAGTGAGAAGTAAATCGAGTACCCCGATCAAAAATAATAGATAGAGGAACTCCATGCAATTTCACCATTTCCCTTATATACAACTTAGCATAGTCTTCCGCCGAAAAAGAAACCTTGACGGGAATAAAGTGGGCTGATTTTGTCATCCGATCTATAATGACCCAAATAGAATCATGTTGTCTTCGGGTGCAGGGCAAACCAACTATAAAGTCCATGTTCACATCTTCCCACTTCCAAGTGGGGATACTTATATCTTGGGATAAGCATCCCGGCCTTTGATGCTCAACCTTAACTTGTTGACAATTATGACATTTGTCTACAAATCCCGTAATATCTTTCTTCATACCATTCCACCAATATACTTCCCGTAGATCACGGTACATTTTGGTGTTTCCCAGATGAATAGAATATCGAGAATTATAAGGTTTCTCTAAAATTTGTTCCCTCATACCATCAAAATTCGGAACACATAATCAAACTTGGTACCTAAGCACCCCATCTCTCCCTTTAGAGAAAGCCTCAACGGACTTCTTAAGTACCGACTCTTTCAACTCAACTAATATAAGATCAAGGTCTTGTTTAGACTTCACATCCATTACAAAGGATGATTCATAACCATTATGGCCCATGACACCACCCTTAGTGGAATCCATTAGTTGAACACCTAGTCGGGCCAACCTATGCACATCACAAACCAACTCTTTCTTTTCATCCTCTACATGAGCCACACTACCCATGGACAATCTACTAAGAGTATCCACTATCACATTAGCTTTGCCAGGGTGATAAATGACACTCATATCATAATCCTTCAAGAGTTCTAGCCATCTTCTTTGGCGAAAATTTAAGTCCTTTTGACTAAACACATACTGTAGACTCTTGTGATCAGTGAAAATATCCATATGGACCCCATAAAAATAATGCCTCCATATTTTTAAGGCAAACACAACCGCCGCTAAACTCAAGGTCATGGGAAGGATAAATCTTCTCATGGAATTTAAGTTGCCTTGAAGCATAGGGAATCACTTTACCATTTTGCATAAGCACACATCCCAACCCAACTCTATAGGCATCACAATACACCACAAAACCATCTGTACCTTCTAGTAAGGTCAACACCGGAGTGGAAGTAAGCCTATCTTTCAACTCTTGGAAACTTTTCTCACAAACTTCCGACCACACAAACTTAGCCTTCTTTTGAGTCAAAGCCGTCAAAGGAGAAGCAATGGAAGAAAATCCCTCAACAAACCTTCTATAGTAACCGGCCAAACCCAAAAAGCTTCTAATGTCGGAAGGAGTTAGAGGTCTAGGTCAAATCTTGACCGCATCCGTCTTCTTAGGATCTACCTCAATACCCTTGCTTGACACAATATGACCAAAGAAAGCTAAGGACCTTAATCAAAATTCACACTTGCTAAACTTTGCAAAAAGTTGTTGGTCCTTAAGAACTTGCAACACAATTCTCAAATGGTCCACATGTTCATTCTCACTCCTTGAATAGATCAAAATATCATCGATAAACACAATTACAAACATATTAAGGTATTGTCTAAACACCCTATTAATCAAATCCATAAATTCAGTCGGAGAATTAGTCAACACAAATAACATAACCAAAAACTCATAATGACCGTACCGGGTTTGAAAAGTCGTCTTAGGAATATCAACCCCCTCTCACCCTCAATTGGTGATAACCCGAACAAAGATCAATCTTAGAGAAATAACTAGCCCCTTGAAGTTGGTCAAACAAAATCATCAATTCTCGGAAGAAGATATTTATTCTTAATGGTCACCTTATTCAATTGATGATAATCAATGCACATTTTAAGAGACCCATCTTTCTTTCTAACAAGCAACACGGGAGCACCCCATGGAGAGATACTTGGTTGGATGAAACCCTTATCTAGCAAATCCTTTAGTTGCTCTTTCAATTCCTTTAACTCGGCCGGAGTCATGCTATAAGGAGGAATAAAGATAGGTTGCGTATCCGAAAGAAGTTCAATACCAAAATCTATTTCCCACTTGGGAGAAATACCGGGAAAATCATTGGGGAAAACTTCTGAGAACTCATTAACCACGGGAACCGACTCAAGAGAAGGGGTTTCAGAATCTACATTCCTCACCCTAACCACATGGTAAAAGCAACCTTTTGAGATCATCTTTCTAGCTTTAAGGTAGGACACAAATTGACCTCTATGCATAGAATTTCCCCCCTTCCATTCCAAGATAGGCTCATTTGGAAATTGGAATCTAACCACTCGAGTTCTAATTCTATAGAAGCATAACATGCATGCAACCAATCCATACCAAAAATCACATCAAAGTCTAACATGTCAAGCTCTACCAAGTCTACAAGAGTAACTCTATGGAACAAGGAAACGAGACATCTTCTATTAGCTATCTTAGCCACCATAGAATTACCAACAGGGGTAGAGACCAAAAAAAGTTCTAATAACACCTCAGGGAGCATATCAAACTTCATGGCCACATAAAAAATGTAGCACCGGGATCTAACAAGGCATATACATCAATAAGAAAGACTTTTAACTTACCGGTCACCACATCCGGGGAGCTCTCTTGGTCACCTCAGGATTGAAGAGCATAAAATCGGTTTTGCTTTGAGGCATTGGAGTTTGAACCGCTTGGAGGAGCTTTCTTATATTCGCTTCCCTTAACCTTGAGCATCGGACAATCTCTCATCTTGTGGCCACTCTTTCCACAACTAAAACACCCAATTCGTGCCAACTAGGCACTTACCATCATGTTTCCTTCCACACTTTGCACAACTAGGCCTATTCACATAAGAGCCACTACTATTACCTCCTTGGGGTTTAGGGTTAGACACCCTATCCTTGTTGACCCTTGGGGGAGCACTAGAGGAACCTTGGTTTGAAAACCTTTGTCTATACCTTGGTCGACCTTGTCCATCGGACCTAGCATTGGAGAAGTTCCCATCAACGGTTCTAGCTCTTTTCACCACCTTATTCTTTTCCTTGAGTTTTAAATCCTCAATTTGTTGAGCATACACCATAATCCTTGAGATATCCATGTCATGGAGGAGAATTGCCATACGACACTCTTTTTCAACCAAGTCGGACACACCCGACATAAACCTACTCATTTTAGCCCTTGAGTCTGCCACCATACTTGGAGCATATTTGGAGAGTTGGGGAACTTTAGAGCATACTCTTTAACACTCATTCCTTGATGAAGGTTGATGAATTCTTGTACCTTTGCCTCCCTCAACTCTAAGGAAAGGAACCTATCAATAAATGTCAATTTGAACAATTCCCATTCTACCGGGCCCGCTCCTACGAGTCTTTCACCCTTCCACTGATCATACCATACTTGAGCAACATATTTTAGTTGATAGGTGGCTAACTACGCCTTCTCTTCCGAAGACACCCCCATAATAGCAAGTACTTTATAAACCTCGTCAATAAACCTTTGAGGATCCTCTTCCACTTTGGAGCCATGAAATTTGGGAGGGTTCATCCGAGAAAAATCCCTAACTCTTGAAGTTGCCGAATTCACATTTGGATTCACCGGAGCCACAACTTCTCTATTGGGTTGAGCCGTCACGGCTTGAGCCAACATTTGTATAGTAGACCTAAACTCCGCATGAGTCACATTCTCAACCAAATGATCAATTGGAGCTTGATGAGCTTGAGGAGGATCTCCTTGATTGACATCATCATCCTCCATCCTTCTAACATTAGCCCTTCGTGTATTCATATCCTGAAGACACAAGAGAAGGATTAAGAGAGGGACTTTATAGAGTTAAACTCTATGGCACGACTTAAGGGTAATTAAAAAAGTGTAGTTTCCTAATCATCTTTAGCCTCTCATTTATAAGTGTGGCGTGCTTCACACTCATGAACAAGACTCTACTAGACGTTGCTTATGAGACATCATCCTAGAGTTATTCTAAACCTCGTGCTCTGATTACCAAGTTTGTCACGACCCAGTGGTACCCCCTAGATGTAACAAGGCACATAGAACCACAAAAGGCTCCATGTAAGCCACTTAGCATATCATAACATAAGAATAAAACAATAAAGAGTAAAACACATTTCAAGGCCAAAATTTTCATAAACGAAAGTGGAAGTCTAGACTTGTCTCAATATATCCATCTATTACAATACTTGAATGAAATAGGGTCACATCCCATACAACATAGTCCGAAAAGGAAATACAAGAACTGGACTACAATGAGATAACATCCATCCTCGAATCATGAGGACTCACTAACAAGCTAGGAGAATAAGCAAATCCAAGCTTTAGCCACAACGTTGATCATCTTGAGAACCGGACCCTACACTAGGGGAAAATGTAGGAAAAGTAAGCGTTAGTACAAAAATGCACCAAGTATAATAGCCATGCATAAAAACCTTGAAAACATGCTAAAAAGGGACATGTCATTTGAATGCATGCAATTTACTAAGTTAAAACATCATTATGAAGATAATGGAAAAGCATAAGTCATAAGCATATTTATTACATAGATCATCATAACATAAGAGAAACTCTTCATAAATACCCTCAAATCATACTTGTGCAATGCATGAATAAGACCCCATAAATCTTACCCACGTTAAGTAAAGCTTCTTGAGTAACCATAGTTCATAATTCATATTCTTGTTCATATTGTTGTCATAGTGGGAATAAGCCTTAACCGACATAGACCATATGAGATTAACATGGAATCTGGTGTTACCCACACCGAAAAGGTTTGTCCTTCTTGCCTAAGGTAGAACCATACTCTTAGCTTAGATGGATCCACTAGCTAAATAACCTATGGGGGCACATAGTTTATGCGATAAAGAGATTGCTACTAGAAACCCGGACTCATCTAGTGTAAAAGGTCCCATTGGGAAGCCAGACTCAACTAGCGCAAAAGCTTCCATCTCATATACAATATCCACTCGTGCTAAGCATTAATTTCCACGAAGTACATATTAAGTCTTGACTTAAGTTCATATTCATGGAAAAATGTCTTGACACTCAATCCAACATAATTCATAAGATAACTCATTAGATCATGCGTGAGAATAACCTTTCACCGCCCATGTCTACATAAAGATTCAATAGGTGAGAAAGCCTTCCAACCCTAGAATCATCATATTGTGAGAAAACCTTTCACATCATATCATAATCATACATAAGTGTGTATATGAGAATAACCTTTCAACAACACAACAACTAGATCATAATCATATTCACTTCACTCTCAAAGTGTTTTTAAAGCATATACTAAACTTCATAAATCATGCATAATATCATAATTTTCCCTTTCAAGGATAAAATATCATATCAAATCAACACATCTAGAATTCACTACTTTATACATCTATATTAACATAATTCAAGATACCCAATTACTACAAGCATAATCTCATTATATCCTTCTTTCATCAATACGCCCACATTACAAAATCATAATTTGGGAATATGGGGATTTCATGGGTTCTTGGGATTTCAATATAAAAACTATAATAATTCATCAATTCAATCATAATATAAAGTAATTCAAGCATTAGAATCATTTTTTAAGGGAACCCATGACTTTGGAATCAAACCTTAGTTTTTCGGGATTTCTATCTTTGAAAATGGGATTTTGAAGGGGCTCCATGGATGAATTCTATCCATGGATGAAGAGCTACCATACCTTAAAAATAAAACCCAATGAATTTGAGAATAAAATCTTGTTCCTTGAACCCTAGCTCCAACTTCTTTCTCCTTCTTGTTCCTTGAAGTTCTAGAGAGAGAATATTTGAGAGGGAATTGGATTCTTTTTGATGATTTAGAAATAATGACTTGGATGACTTAATTTAGTGATATAAAATCCTTATATAGGACATCACTTAATTTTATTAAAATTGAAAACCTCAAAGTGCCCCTAAACTAATTCCTTAAAAATAGTTTCCAGGCCTGAACCACGGACTCATGACCTACGGACCATGTATGGAACTACGGCCCATCCTGGTTGGGCGTAGTTCATGGTCAGAGAACCTGATTTACAGGCTTGGACCTATGACCCCCACCCACATGGCGTGGACTGACCCAAGGGGCGTAGGTCCCCTCCGTTGGTCACTGTCCAGGCAGTTTCTAGGGTCCTCCTCAAGGACCCATGGTTGGTGCTTGGGGGTCGTACCTTGATGTTCTACCATGAAACCTTTTATTTTTAAGTACGGGGAGTTACATTCAAGACTTTAACCCTCACATTAGGCTCTAGTTTAGCCTACTAATTTTTGGAGTGTTACAATATCTCCCCATTAGGAACATTCATCCTCGAATGACGATCTAGACACCTTACAGAACTAAAGATTCAAGACTAGGAGCCCATCATGCATGAACCATCAAAATTATTCAGGGTCATCAACATGCGCATCGTTGATACCACTTGCAATTCCAGTTAGCTTGGTGAGCCTCCTTGCTTTTGGAGGATTCCACTTCTATTTTTAGTCTTATTAAGATGTCGTGGGTCTTGTCCCGATTTCTATCATAGTTATTAGAGGTTTCGTAGAAAGTAGTGTTTTGATGAGTCTTTTCTATTTCCATTGTTAATGTTTAAGACTTGAGTTTCCTTTTTGGCCAGTTGAATACTTTACATATTCTAAGTTAATTATCGTGAGACATATGAGTTAATCTTTTCAAATTGAGGTCATGCAGTGTTGAGTAAGTCTTCCACTGATTATTGAACCAGACCAAGGGTTCACTTAGGGACCAGCAATGGTTCTCGAGTGCCGACCATGCCCAAGGTGTAGGCTCGGGGGGTGACATAACTAATACAAGCTAGGGTTCTAAGTTCTATACATAGGACTATACTAATTCACCAAGAAACATATGATCAATAACGTAGAAAATATAACACCTAAATTTCAATGGATCCCTAAGATTTAGGAACCCTAGGTCTGAACAATTTATGGAGATACTGAAGAATTGACTGAATTCTAAGGACCTAATGGGTGAAAGGAATCCACTAGTTAAATCCCACATACTTGGTGGTGAAAACTATGGAGAAATCCTTTGGATTTTGGGATTGAACTTGAAGAAGACCTCCGCTTGTTCTTGGGAGAAACTGTCGCCTATTTCTCTTCTCTTCTCTTCTTTCTAAGTTGGATGATTTTAGAAGAATGAGGGTTTTAGGTAGTTTTTTATTAGATTACTAGGCTTAGAATGAGTAAAACAATATAGTTTAAGCACCAGAAGACATAATTTAAGTACTAAATGCATAAGGGAAAAGACCAGTGCAACCCTAACTTAAATGCTGACGAAGTGACTTCAAGGGGGGCTTCATGGCTTGTCATGATCACCATGGCCCATCTAGTAGGTCGTAAAGATGCCCTACCCGACATGGCTTCACTGAAACGAACATAAATTTTTACTCCAGAATTGGAATTAGGCAAACTCAACGACTTTGGAAAGAGGACTCAAAGATCTTTAATTTGATAGTTCATGGACCACCTAATCCATTTTGTGCTGAATGATATGATTGTTTGAAGTTGAACCAAAACTCAAAACCTGACAAGCCTTTTTCACGGATGACTTCATGGTTTGTGTGAAGCTCCATGGACCGTTTAGGAATCCGTGGTCCTTCACAGTGACCTTGGGTGCAGCCTCCTTGACTTGGTGACTTGTACAAACCCATAGATGGGTCGTCCAAGTCACCACGGCCCCATTAAAGGCACCGTCTAGGTGACTCTCTCCCAGGAAGCCCCTGGAGGGTGGTTCACGATGCCCTTAACCTATTGATAGTTAGGACACTTAGCCACAAAATCTGCGATGTCCCTCTTAATGTCATTCCACCAATAGACTTCCTGTAGATGACGATACATCTAAGTAGAAATATGATGAATAAAATGTATAGAATTATGGGCTTCTGTAAGGATCTATTGCCTCAACTCATCCACATTTGGAACATATAAGTGACCCTGGTAACGAAGCACACCATCTCCTTCTTGGGAGAACACCTCAACTCTCTAGTGATGAACTCGACCTTTCAACTGAAGCAATATAGGATCACTATCCTTTTTTTCCTTAACCCCTACTACCAACATAGATTCTGACCCATTCTGAAATATCACACCACCATCTAACGTGTCCATAAGGCAAACTTTTAAGCGAGCAAGGCGATGAACATCTCTGTCTATTTTTTTTCTTCTCTTCCTCAATGTGTGCTACACTGCGATGGATAATCTATTGAGGGCATCAGCCACTAAATTGGCCTTACCTAGATGGTAGAGAACATTAATGTCACAATCTTTGAGGAATTCAAAACATCTCCTTTGACGAAGATTCAACTCTTTCTGGGTGAACACATATTGGAGGCTCTTATGATCTGTGAACACATCAACATGAGTGTCTCCAAATCTTGAGGGCAAACACTACGGCTGCAAGCTCGAGGTCATGATTTGGGTAATTCTTCTCATGGACCTTAAGCTATATGTAAGCATAAGCTATGACCTTACCTACTGCATCAACACACGACCCAGGCCGACCCTAGATGTAGCACAATGAACCACATAACCGTCTGAACCATCTGGTAAGTCAAGACATGAGTTGTCGTCAACCTGGTCTTCAGTTCTAAGAAGCCTTGCTCACACCCATATAACCAATGAAACTTGACCTTTTTCTGAGTCAACTTGGTTTATGGGGAGCTATGGATGAAAATCCTTCAACAAACCTCCTATAGTAACTGCCAAACCCAAGAAACTCCTGATATCAGTCGGAGAGATGGGTCTGGGCTAGTGTTGTACTACCTTAATTTTCTAAGAATCCACTCAGATCCTTTCGTTGGATACCACATGACCAAGGAAAGCAACCAATTGTAACCAAAACTCACATTTATTAAACTTAGCGAATAGCTGGCATCCTTGAGGGTTTCCAGAACAACTCTAGGATGAGTCGCATGCTCTTTATCACTCTGAGAATAAATGAGGATATCATCAATAAAGATGATGATGAACAAGTTGAAATACTGTTTGAACACCATGTTAATTGTAACACCCTATATCCAAAACAGACCTAAAATGCAGATTTTGAGAAGTTGCAGCTGCAATCCACGGTTTCCATCCACAGACTATAGGTCAGACCACAGCCCGTGCTGGTGGTCCGTGGTTCACCACTGCAGGCCCTCTTAAAACCCAGCTCAGAAAACCGACTAAGTCTCGACCCACGTACAGACCCACGGTCCATAGGTTAGACCAAGGTCTGTGGTCTGTGTCTGTGGATCAAGACTCCCTTACCCAGCCTCTGGCACGAACTACGGTCGACCATCACGGACCGTCGTTTGATCCACGGTCCGTAGGTCTGACCGTAGATGAGAGTCAGCAGCCAATTAGATGAAAATTGTTGATTGGGTCAGCTTCAAATGGTTATAACTCTTAGCACAAAAGGAATTATGTGTCCCATGACCTATGATATGATATATAATTGAATCCTCTTTCCAATGCCACTGAGTTTGCTAAAATCTAACCTCCGAGTAAAAAGTTATGCTCATTTTAGTGAAGCCTTGTCGGGCAGACTTGACCGACGACCTCAATCTACGGGTCGATCACTCCAACAACAATTAAGTCAGGGGTCTTTTGGTCTTTTCCTATTTCTTTTAACCCCTAAGCTATGTCGTTTAGACCCTACATTATGAGGTTTTATTCAGTTTAAGCCTAGAAACATAACTAGAACATACCTAAGTCAAATCATTAATCAAACTTAGAAAAATTAAAACGCTAAAAGGAGAAAGAAGTCAAGAACCCTAGTTCAAGAACGCATCAAGTTTTCTTCAGTTCCAGCCCAGAAATCAAAGGATTTCTCCGTGAAATTCGTCACCAGGTATGTGGGATTTCACTAGTGAGTTCCTTTAACCCATTAGGTCCTTAGAACTCAGACAATTTCTTGATTCCCTTATTATGACTAGACCTAGGGTTTCTTGAATGTTAGAATTATTGGGTTCTTAGCTATTAGAATGATCCAAATCAGATTAGTATGATAATATTCAGTTTATTGCATGAATTTCAGAACCATAGCTATGTATTTCTTTAGTTCTTGAATTACACATACTAGGTTAGATATTTCAGTTATTCAATTATACATGCCTTAGTTATTAATGCGTCAATATCAGTTTAATTGTTGCATTCTCAGTTTGCATGTTCAGTTCGAGCTATCCAGTAACTTACAGAAATTCAGTCATAATGTGTTAATTACTTAATCCATTGGGAGTAGCATAATACCGAGTTGGACTAGGGTTCAACATACCGAAATAGTCTCAGAACTACTAGCCACGTAAGTTGTAAGTCCCCTTTGTGGGCGTCATTTCAGTGATCACGCCAGCATGCCTCTATACCTCTGGCAGGGTATATTGGGTCCTCTCGATGAGGCGCATACATCGGACACAACATTTAGTTCATGTGGTTTTATTATCGATTATTAATAGCTCCCACAGTTCAGTCAGATTCTATTGCATTGACCATTTATCAGTATATCTAGTATTCAGTTTCAGCATGTTATAAATTGGTCACTGCATTCACTTATCTCATAATTTAGTATCTATATCATGTTCAGATTATATCATTGCTTATTTGCTTTGTTCAGTTATATGTTATTTCAGTTGTATTCTATCCTGCATGCTCAGTACCTTTCAAGTACTGACGCATACTCTGCGCTACATCTTCTCGTGTTGTAGGTTCAGGTTCTCAACATCTAGATCACGCTTAGATCGGTTCCCGATCTCCAGTTCAGCAGAATCAGTGGTGAGTCCTCATTCTCCGAGGACAATAGTCATGAGTTTCTTTTCAGTATTTTTAGTCCTTTAGTTTCAGTTTTGCTAGACTTGGCTGGGGCCTGTTCCAGCATTTCTAGTCAGTTAGAGGCTATTTTCAGACATAGTTAGTTTCAACTTAGTATTTGAGTTTGATATCCCTTTTGTATTAAAACTCCCAGATTTTTATATTCAGATTTAGTAAATGGGTATTCCCCATCATTTCAGATTTATTTATGATTATAGCTTCCACACAATTTCTATTATTCAGTTTATCTTTAGTATGCTCATGATCATGCCAGCAGGGTTAGCTTGGGATCACTTGTGGTCCTAGGTCCCGTGTCCACATCTTGGGGGTAGCTCAGGGCGTGACATTAATTAAGTCCATGAAAGTTGCAGGAGCATTTGTTAGTCCAAAAGACATAACTACAAATTCACAGTGACCATATCAAGTCCTAAATGTTGTTTTTGGGATGTCACTATCTCTCACACTGAACTGATGATAGCCGGATCAGAGGTCTATCTTTGAAAAACAACTAGCACCTTGAAGTTGGTTGAACAAACCATCAATCATGGGGATGGGAGAGTTATTCTTGATTGTGACTTTGTTCAACTGATGATAGTCAAGACACAACATGAGAGAACCATCTTTCTTTAACACGAACAACACTAGTGCACCCTATGGAGAGATGTCGGGTTTGATGAAGCCTTCTAGAAGGTCTTTCAACTATTTTTTCAGTTTCTTATGCTCAGCTGGAGCTATTATATAAGGAGGAATAGAGATAGGTTGGGTTTCTAGAAGGAGATCTATTTTGAAGTCAATTTTCCTTTCATGGTAACTTTAGGAAGATCTTCTAGGAGTACTTTTGGAAACTCATTTACGACTAGGACTGACTCAAGAGTTAGGGTTTTGGAGTTTGAATCCTTAACCCAAATAAGATGATAGATATACCTTTTAGAAATCATTTTCCCGGCCTTAAGGTTAGAGATAAATCAACCTACATGCACTGAGTTACTACCATTCCACTCTAAGATTGACTCTCTTGGAAAGTGAAACTGAACGATCCTAGTTCTACAATCGACTGAGGCATAACAAGAATGTAATCAATCCATGCCTAGAATGGTATAAAGATCTATCATTTCTAACTCTACAAGGTCTGTTGAGGTGATTTTATCAGAAACTGTGACATGATAATTTCTATATACCCATCTAGCTATAACTAGGTCACCAACTGGAGTAGAGACCGACAAGAGTTCTGAGAGAGTTTCTAGACTAACACCGAAGTTTACTGCTATATAGGGAGTTACAAAAGAAAGTGTAGCCCCTTGATATAACAATACATAAACATCTAAATGGAAGACTTGTAATATACCAGTGACCACATCAAGAGAATCTTCCTGGTCCTGAAGAGCATACAACCTATTGTGGCGCTAACGACGCATGTACCTTTATGATGCATCCTGCTGAGTAGGGTGACCTACTAGCGTAGTTGAAGTTATAGACTGAGCTCTATTACCTCTCTATCCTTGCCTGATAGAAGGGCAATCCTTCAACCTATGACCAGACTGACTACACCTAAAACACCCCTTACTGCTAGCAAAACACTCACCTAGATGATTCTTACCACACTTTGGACAAGATGTAAAAGTCTGGTTACCTGAAACACTTCCCTAAGACTTAGAACTTGATGCCCTTCCTTTCTAATCCTGTCGAAACCTGGGGGACGGAGCGCTAGATGATGAATCCGCTGGGGCTATAGACCTCTTCTGACTCTGAGAAATTTCCACTGCCTGACCTCTATTGAGATTATTCATACTTGCATGTTCTAGCCTTTTTATTATCCTTAACCATTTCCTTGAGCTTATCTCCCTCAACCTACTGAGCATGGGTCATTCGTCTGGAGATATCCATTCCCCTAGTAGCGTATTATTCCTCCACTCGGTCTTTACTAGACTAGATACTCCAAACAAGATCTTGTTTTTTTCTGCTCTTAGATCAGCCACTATATGTGGAACATACTTGGAGAGCTGGGTGAACTTTAGCACATATTTTTGGACTGACATTGAACTTGCCTCAAGTTTATAAACTCTTGGGCCTTAGCCTACCTCAACTCTCTCGGGAAGAACCTGTCCAGAAAAGCTTGAGCAAAATAGTCCTACATCACAGGAGCTGCATCTACACCCATATTATCCTTCCACTGCGTGAACCATATTTGAGCCACATCATTAAGTTGATAGGATACTAGCTTAACACTATTAGTACCAGTCATTTGCATTACCTCAAGAGTCTTCTTGACCTCATCAATGAAGTTTGTTGGTCCTCACCAACCTTCGACCCTAGAAATTGTCACGACCCGAGCCTACACTCTGGACGTGGCCGGCACTCGAGAACCATTGATGGTCCCCAAGTGAACCCTCATCCTGGCTGACTTCAAGCAGAAGACTAACTCAAGCATACAAAGCTTAAAAAATGAAATAAAAGTTCATACAACTTAAATTCAAACTTTAACTTAAATGAAAACTCTGAATAATAAAATATATTCAACTCTCCCCAAAATTGGCAACTTAAGTCTTTAAAACATTTAATAAAATAAATGAATAATACAGACTTCTCAACTATACTGACTATCTATGAAGCCTCTAACTGATAAAGATGGAAGTCGGGACAAGACCCACGACATCCTTACTAAACTGAAAGGTAAATGAAATCCTCTAGAAATAAGGAGGCTCACCATAGCTAACTCAAACTCTCGAATGTATCAACGAAGCTTCTGTTGAAGATCTTGAATACTTGTGTCTGCATCATGAGAAGATGCAGGCCAAATAGCTCAGTACGTAGAATGTACAAGCAAACATACTTACATCTTCTCAAACTTACTCAACTTAAGAAATACTCAGGGATATTCAAAACTACTCAAACTTACTCAACTCATAAGTACTCAAGGATAAGATACTCAACTCAGAGATTAGATACTCGACTTCAAATATATGATGCTCGACGTGAAATACTCAACTCTGGATACTCAACTCATGAATACTTAACTAAACTCATTTCATTATAAAGCAGTTTAAAACAAGTGCAATATAAATAAAAGGAAAACTGTTTAAAACATGATGTCAACTCATAATCATAAATTCATAAAAGACATACCATGCTCCCTCTCAAAGTCTACTTGTGCAATGCATGAATGAAGTCTCATACCCCCATTCACACTAAGCAGAACCCCTTGAGGAACCATCCAACTACTGATGTGGGAGTTTCTCTAACCGACAACCATCACTTAAGAACTATAGTGATGAAACAACGCTTTACCTCACGCTGCCGAGGTCCATCCTATACCTTGCCGTGATATAGGAAGCTAACTCACTAAGTGGATCCACTAGTCTATGCGAAAAGGATTCATCTAAAAAGTATGACCCTTTTCTACCCATGATGGCTACATGATTTATGGAGACTTGAGTTAATATGAACTCGCATCCCCATATCGATGCTCAATACTACTCCCAAAAATATACTTAGTTCATATGTTTTTAAAAAAAAAACAAATTCTTCTGTGGTTTGAGATTAGTGTTCAAAAACTTAGCTCAAAGGCTATTTTGGAAATCTCAGTTTTCCTGCTTGCTTCATTTAGAAAGCTATTTCTCTTTTCTGAAAACTAGCCCGAAGGCTCTTTGAAAATCTCAGTTTCTGTTCTTATTTAAATGTGAAAACATTTAAAAACTTCTTTGGGAATACTTAGTTCCCTAATAACTTTTGAGAAATAAACTCAACTCTTTACTCTTTGCTTAACTTGAAACTTTCAGTCTTAAAACGAAGTTAAAAACATTTGTGAAAGACTTTTGAAAAACTTTAAGAACTTATCTTGACTTAACTCATGACTTCTCTTGAATTAAATCTTAACTGCTCTTGACTTGACCCTTAACTGATCCTTGAATTGAATTATGGATTCAAGGATTAAGATTTGTGACTGGAAAGATCTCATGATGTTTAGGAATGATTCTAGATAGTTAAACATGAGAAAAGACTGAAAATTCAATATTTGAAGGTGGGTCTGCGACGCGGAGAGACTTTAAAATTTTAGTTTCGAAAATGATTTTTGAGGCAGAACATTCCGTGTCAGCTCCGCGATGCGAAGCAGAAATTCCCAAATATGGGAAGTGGCTGCGCGACGCGGAAGGGGATCCAAATTTCGACCGACGAAATTCATTCTTCGTTTCCTAACCCCAATTCACCTGACTTCAATTCTTTTTCTCAATCTCTCTTTAGATTTAAATACCCAGCACAAGAACACAAGAATCTAACTCTACAACTCTATAAATCGACACAGTAACCTCAAGAACTCCTCAATCTCAGCCCAAATTCAAGAACGAAAGCAAATTCATGAATACATAACAAGAACATCAAGGCTTCAACTTTAGAATAAATTTAAAGCTAAAATTAACATGATTGGCATATGGGTGAACAAACCCAACACTATGAAAGCTTACATACCTGAAAGAATCATCTTCTTGAAGAACTTGAAGGAAAAATCTTGAAAGATGAACCCTAGCCTTAGCGTTTCTTGAATTTTTTGAGCATAGAATCTTTGGAGTGAATGGGAGGATTTAGGTTTAAGAAAATTGATTTTCTACACGTTTAGGGCAATTTAGATGACCTTCTAAGGGTTTTTAGGACTATAATACCCCTAAAGAAATAAATAAAATGAGCTGGGAGTCGGAATTATTTTCCACCAGGCAGTGAGGTCCGTGTTGGCTCCGCGTCGCGGAGCTATCGCGGACCTGCTGCCAGGTTTGCGCGACGTTAGTAAATCAGTCATAACCTTTTACTCAGAGCTCAGAATTGAGCAAACTTGGTGGCGTTGGAAAGAGGATCCGAAGGGATTTAATTTTCTCTCTTGTAGCTCACCTAACTCATCTTTCACTAGGAGTTATGGTCATCTTAAGTTGACCCAAAACTTAAGAAAAACTTAGGAATGACTTGAATGAACTCTCTTCAGTTCTTCTTGGAACTCAAGGTGCTACATCTAGTGACCTTAATACTCAAAAAAAAAAAATTCCTTGCAAAAATCTCTCTCACTACGAAGAACGGTTCGGGTCTTAGCTCAAAAAATTTCTGGGGTGTTACAGAAATTCTGGAGGATTCATAAGAACAAAGTCTCAAACCCTGGCTTCAGCTGATCCACCAGTGGGGTTTACAGAAACTAGGCATGTTGATTGGTCTAGTTGGATATGGTTTGAGCCAATAGTTGGATCATATTATAGAGCTCTACATTCATAACCTCATGGTTCGGGATCGGAGGAACCGCGTTAGAATTTGGTGTGTTAGCTCTGCGAGGAGGCATGATCTAAATTGCATAACAAAAGATTAGAAATGAGAAGTTGAATCACATTTCATGCACGATAGGAATAACAAAAGAAGTGAAGTTTTTCTTAGAACACCTAGTAGCTTTCCCTAATAGGTGTGGCACGCTCCACACTCGTAAAAGACTACTTAGTGTGGCTTTCAGACACCCTAGGACTCTTGAACCTAATGCTCTGATACCAAGTTTGTCACGCCCCAAGGCTACTACCTAGGTGCGATACGGTGCTTAGTGTCACGAGTGACCCCAAGCTAACCCATGGCCTGAAATATCTAAAAAAGTTCAGTTAAATTATGCACTGTGCAGAAGCTAAAAATAGTTAATATCTGAAATAGGGAAAAACCCACAAGTCTTAATACATCAAACATATGAAGAGTATAGTGAGGACATAAACAACACTTAACAACTCGAGCTGAATCTGCTCTATGTGTGAAATCCTCTAAGTGAATTGAGTTGCTAGGAAATGCCCACAGCTAACTCTAATGAGACTGAAACTTAAAAGTAAGACTGAAAATGAAAGCTAAAATGCAACTGATATACTGAGTAATTCAAAATAGTGATAATTATTTGAGAATGCAACGATAAATATACTAAAAGAGATGGCATTCAAATTCTGAAACATGATTTTCTGACTGATTTGCCAAGCAAGTATAATTTATGAAATACTAATAATTAACACAAGCTAGGGTTCTGAGTTCTATACATGGGATTATACTAATTCTCCAAGAAATATGTGATCAATAACATAGAAACTATAACAACTAAATTTCAATGGATCCCTAAGATTTAAGAACCCTAGGTGTGAACAATTTATGGAGATACTGAAGAATTGACTGAAATCTAGGGATGTAATGGGTGAAAGGAACCCAATAGTGTTTTCCCACATACCTGGTGGAGAAAACTATGGAGACATTCTTTGGATTTTGGGGCTGAACTTGAAAAAGACCTCTGCTTGTTCTTGGGAGAAAATGTCGCCTCTTTCTCTTCTTTCCTTCTAAGTTTGATGATTTTAGAAGAATGAGGGTTTTAGGTAGTTTTTGACTAGATTACTAGGATTAGGCTGAGTAAAACAAAGTTTAAGCACAAAACAACGTAGTTTAAATAGCAAATGCATAGGGGAAAAGAACAATGTGACCCTGACTTAAATGCTGATGAAATGACTTTAAGAGGGGCTTCACGGACCGTCATGATCACCACGGCCCGTCTAGCAGGTTGTGAAGATTCCTTGCTTGACAGGGCTTCACTAAAATGAGCATAACTTTTTATTCCAGACTTGGAATTAGGTAAACTCCGCGGCGTTGGAAAGAGGACTCAAAGTTATTTAATTTGATAGATTATGGACCACCTAATTCATTTTGTGCTAAAAGATATAATCATTTGAAGTTGACCAAAACTCAAACCCTAACAAACCTTTTTCACGAATGACTTCACAGTCCGTGTGAAGCTCCACTGACCGTTTAGGCGTCTGTGGTCCTTCACATTGACCTTGGATGCAACTTACTTGACAGGGCGACTTGTACAGACTCCTAGACGGGCCGTCGAAGTCACCACGAAAAGTCTTGGATAGTCACTCACGACATCCTTAACAGACCCTGATCCCCTACACGGACCGTCTAGGGTGTCGTGAATGGTCCATTTTGGATACGTGGATTGGCTTAATTTCCCCTTTTAGACCTTTCTCAAAGTCCAAGGTATTACAAAGGGCATAAGCCATAACTAGAAAAGGGACTCGGGGGTGTATCAACTCTGAAGAGGATCTCAAGTAGGCTCCGGGCTACCGTGGATCGACATCCACTCCCAAGGGTATCACAAAAAGGTTTCAAGTCTGAGGTACTCCAATCCTGAGAAAGCACACATCCTCCGGTAATGCCTTAAAGTCGCTGAAGTAAGGAGAGTTGACATACGGACTAATAAGTTGCGCAAATGACAAAACTCAGGCTCAAACTATCAGACCCAAGTCTGTTATCCAGTGTACAAGTGCCTAGTCTGTCCGAGTAGCGTTGGAGACATACCAAAGTCATAAGGTTCACAAGTCTAAGGCAACACTAGCCTATCTTTTACTAAGGCCAAACATGCTTTAAGAAACATGTAGTAAAACAAGTAAATCACATAGCATGTGATAACACACGTACAACCCCAACAAATCATGGTAAGATCACAACGTCAATATGGTCTTTTAGACACCAAAATTACCCAAAATGGAGACAGACCATTTTATAGTCAAATGGGAATCATGGGATCCGTGTTGGAAATTCTAGAATTGTTTCTGTCAAAAGGTCCTAAAACCTAACTTGAACTTGTATATATCCCAAAATAGGACACAATTCGCGCCCTAAAACAACGAAAACGACGACACACAACTAAAACACAAATAAAAGGAAAAGAGGCAGCATATTTCATGCCAATTTACCTCGAACGGAGTATCACTGAAATAATCCAATCACTCCCACATAGAACCAATAATTACGAGTGTGTGAGACTTCAAATCACCAAAATTAGAGTTTAGATGGAGGAGAAATCAGAATTTTACTATTGGAGCCAAAGTTGAGTCGCGATTATGGCTTAAATAGAGGGACAAATTGGTCGGCTGCTTGCAACCGCGGCAGCTTGCACGCGAACGTGCATGTTTGGGCACCAGTTGTTCACGATAGTGAGGCCAGGCGTGCAAACTCGAGGCATCAGCTGACAACAAAGTGCTAGAGCCTCCAAACTTCAATCGGATGCCCGAGATTCATCTAGAACCTCATGCGTTCAAACGAACTATACTACCCCATCAGAAATGGTATCTCAAAATCAACGGAACCATCAATATTCCTATCAGAGGTCATTTCAATGAAAAGTGGTTCCCACACCCAATTTCCATTTTAAGCCAAAATCCATAAGGAGCCTCA
>JAJOOS010002026.1:0-31795 GCA_029582725.1 Solanum chiquidenum
AAGTTATTGCATACCATTTACGATAATTCGATGATATATTTGTCCTTTTTCCCTTCTTTTTATAAAGTCTACTTTTTAAATTTCTTGAGATGCAAAATTGTATATTTTTTTATAATTGGATTCTTTTAATAATTATTTTTCAATCAATAATTCATATAACCAATGCATTTAATCTTTCTTGCGACGTAGTACTCTAGGTTAATCAAATTTCTTCAAATAACTTTTTCTCTTAATAATTTATTTTTTTGCAAATGATATTTAATATTTTTCTTATGAAAAAGTTATATCTATTATTGCTAAGATAATTGAGGTCCTTCAAATTTGGAAGCCTAAAGTAGTTCCTATTTTTTTAAAGGGGTAAAGCCATCCTTGACAATGGTGCACCCGTCTTCTTTAAATCCTAGATTCGCCTCTGATTGAACCACGAATGTGAAGGACGGGGAGTGAATGGACCTACGAGCCGTAGGAAGCAACCATCGATGAGAAGACAAGAATTTTGGCCAACTTCTGAACCACGGAGATCACCCATGGACAGTTGGCTGATCCACATGTAACACCCCACCTTTTTAAAACGTCTAAAATTACTCGTATCTCCATGGAAAGACAAGGAGGGTGGCTAATAAATTAAGAATGATGTGGTATGTCCTATTTTAAGTGTTCAAGTGTTGTATCTCAAGTTTTAAAGTTAGATAATTGGTAAAATAAAAGTTGGCGGAAGTTATCGTAAGTTCCTTTTTAAAGATTGCTCTGAAATTTGGGTCAAATGTCTCAGAGGTTTTCTCCCAATCTATAAATACTTATGGGGCCCACAACCTATCGAATCGAAGGTCTACGAGTCTAGTTTCCAACACATCAAACCGTTTGTTCATATGACTTCAGAATAGAGAGATATTTTTGTTTTCGTGCGACTGCGCAAGCAAGCACGTCTGTGGAACTTTACATATATCTTCTTCTCGAACCTTTTCTTCATTTTTTGTTAAGAACCAAAAAATTTAGAGAAACTCATTTCTAGGATAACTAAAGTGTAGATTTTCTTGACTTAAGTCCTTGACGAAAGTTGTTCTATGCGTTGGGATCATTATCGTGGTATAATTTGTTTTATCGATTTCGTAGCGTATCACACTTTAGTGTTGGGACAGCAAGGGTTTGGAAATATTTGAAGGATTTGAGGCGTATTACAAACTTATGATTGAGGTAAGACCCTTATTTCATCGACTCTTGCTTGTATAAGCAGCAAATGGTAATTTGCGACGGAAATACATATATTTTATTGTATTGTCATGGTATCTTTTATTTTTGTGTGTTGATTATGGTCCTACCTTGTTGTAGTATTGAGGAAGTTATGAGTAAAAGTCGTTAGGCCACGTGAATTTAGCGAAAAAGGTATGTTAAGGCTATTCTCTTCTTTCGACATGTTTTCATAAAGCTTAGGAGCACTGTAATGGAGTTGTTATCGTTGTTATACTTGTAGTCACTATTGTTGATTGTTGGCTGCTCGAGTGGATATAATCCTCTCTTATTGGGATTCTTATTAAGTAGTAGCATCTCGATGTTGAACACGACTTAGAGGCTATTTGTATACGTTGCTTACAACTAAATTGCTCGCTTTTAGTTGTTGGATTGTTATTGTTGCCCTATGGGTTATTGTGGTTAGCTGCAAGAATGTGATTTATGCCTAGAAAGGCTATGTTCTACCGACAGGGATATATTGACGCCTAGAAGAGCTATGAGTTGCCTACGGGGCCATGTTGTTGCCTAAGAGGGATATGAGTTGCATATATGCTATATTGATGCCTAAGAGAGCTATATGCTGCCTACGGGGCTATACTATTGCCTAAGAGGGCTATGTGACTGCCTACGGGTCTAGGGGACTACCGATAGGGGTATATAGACTGATTGACACCTTCTGGGCTTATGGGGGCCTGGGTAGGTGGTCTTGTGTGTTGTTTGTACCTGCCGAGCTTATGGAGGTTTGGTTAGGTTGTTGTTTTATTATTTTTGATAAGTTTAGATTTAGGAGCAGGTCAGTATGCTTATCTTATTCTTGATTTATTTACCAAATTACTCCAGTATATTAGGATACCTGCTTATAGTCTATTGTCTTTCATACTCTGTACATTATTTTGTACTGACTCCCC
The DNA here is from genome assembly GCA_029582725.1 of Solanum chiquidenum. NCBI lineage: Eukaryota > Viridiplantae > Streptophyta > Magnoliopsida > Solanales > Solanaceae > Solanum > Solanum chiquidenum. The sequence continues at coordinate 2,139 of JAJOOS010002026.1, forward strand.
ATTGCCTGGGGGCGCTGCATTCATGCATGCAGGTCCCAACATACGACCCAGTAGACCTCCTCAGTAGCAGGATTGACTTATATTCGGTTGGCTAGCCCCTTTCCTACGGAGCTGCAAGAGTTAGGAGGTTTGTTAGCTTTTGTTGTATATATTTTTATGGGTAGGCTGGGGCCCTGCCCTGCCAATCTTTACTACTATTAGAGGCTTGCAGACTAGTGTCTGGGGTTTATAGCTACGTTATGGCCATGCTGGTCTAGTTTGTTGGTTTGCTGAAGCTTGTTAGTTGTGTCATGCATTGTCCTGATATACCTGCTTTCAGTTTCGGTATAGAGATCATGGTGGCCTCGACGGCCCAATCAGGACTTCTGTGCTAGTTGGCTATTTCTTTATATGAACTCTTGGGAGGAGCTGTTTCTTTTATGGATCTGTTTACAGGGGCCTTGCCGGCTGAGGGCTTAATTTTAAGATGAGATTTACTTGTTTGTTTTCTTGATTGCGTATGGCTGTCATGCGCTAGTAGCAAATGGTTCAGCAGGGTCTGCTCGAGCCTGAGTTTTGTCATTAGGAGCCAGTTGCGCCCCTTGAATCTGGGGCGTAACACCACAGTCCGTCGTTGGTCACCGTCAGTCGAAACTGCCAAAACAGGAATTTTCCTTATTTTGTTTTCCTACTTGGTTTAGGCTTTAAATACTATAAATATAGGTTGAAATTTACGATTTTGGGGGTTAGACCTTATTGGAGACTATTGTTCTAAGCATTTGGAATTATTTTGCAAACTTTTTAGCAATTTAATCTTTGAAGCTCGTTTATTCAATTTGCTTTTGATTTTCTATTCAAGTTTTTGGTATTCATCTACTTTGATTGTAAGTTCATGATTCTTCCTATTAACAACAATATGAATTGTGAATTCTCAAGCATGAGTAGCTAAATCCACAACTAGGGTTATGGGAATCATGAGCAATTAAAAAAGTATGACTAATAAATAAGTAATTCTTGATTAATGTTTACGCATGTATTGTTAATCCTTTCGTTTAGAATGCTTTTTAACGTAGACCAACGTTAGAATTCGGCTCGTTCCTACTTGCCGCACCAAGGAGGTAATGAATGAGAAAAGGATTAAACAACAGAGATTTAGTTAAATAGTTGTTGCTATTTAATAGCTTGACCTTAATAAATTGATGTGAGGGGTAATACCCAACTCAATTGACGCGAGGGCTACTCCGAGATTAAAGGTAAGGGTTAGTAAAGTACACACTCGTAGACGGACCAAGTTGCGTGGTGAAATTCCCTACTTGGAGGATCAACCACTTAGAGATACTTAACTTATCAACCTTGTATGTCAAACACTAGGATAAAGTTACTATTATTAAGATTACTACGTAAAGAGCTTGTGGGGAACAATTATACCCTAGTTTCCATCTCATATTGATATCTCATACTGCAAATCATGTTTACTTGTTACTTATTGATACAAATCAATAATCTGTTATTTTATTTACAAATCCCCCCTTTTATTACTTTTCTCAGAAATAGTTTGACTAAACGTAGATAATTGTGAGTCAACTTGAATCTAAACCATATTACTCATGGGATCGACCCTAACTTGAAAGTTAGGTTCTTTATTTGGCAACGATCGCTTATAATTTTTTTGGGAGGTGTAATTTGGGTGTATCAACAATATCTAGACATGTTCATGATTGTGTTTATTGATGACATCTTGATTTAATTAAAGAGTGAGGATGAGCACACTGATCATTTCAGGATTGTGTTGCAAGTCCTCAAGGACCAACAACTCTTTGCAAATTTTATTAAATGCGAGTTTTGGTTGAGATATATTGCTTTTCATGGTTACATTATTTTTGGTAAGGGTATTTGAGGTAGATCCTAAGAATACGGATGTCGGTTAAGAGTTGTTCTAGACCTTTATCCCCTTTGAATATCCAAAGTTTCTTGAGTTTGGTTGGCTATTATAGAAGGTTTGTGGAAGGATTTTCTTCGATTGTCTCTCCATTGACGACTTTGACCCAAAAAAAGGTTAAGTTCTTATGGTCGGAAGCGTGTGAGAAGAGTTTCCAAGAATTAAAAAATAGACTCACCTCCATTCCAGTATTGATTCTACCAGAAGGGTCTGATGGGTTTGTTATATACATAATATATTATTTATAAACATAATTTTAAATATCTTATATATTTTTTCCTCAAATATCTTTTTATAATTTCTTTATGAAAGCAAAAACACCCAAGACGATAATATATATCTTATTGGTTTCATGCATATGAATATCTATGTAAATTCTTGGTGGGACTAGGAATGTCACTGTTCTTCCTTCTAAGCCAAAATAATGAATTTTGAAGCTTTATTCACAGTAAATTTAGTGATCGAAAGTTCTGTAATATCATTGGTTTTTAACTATTTTTCAGTTTTAATGAAATATTGTCTTTTTCCATTCTTTTGAATGAATCATTTTTTTAATTTTTGCATGGTTGATAACCAAATAACCGAACCGAAATCGAAACCGATAAATAAATTTTATATTTGATTTGGTTTGGTTTGATTTGATTTTGATAATTTAAAAACTAATTAAATTAGTTTGATTTTTTATTTTGATTAATAACCGACCCAAACCAACCCGTGATCACCCCTAGTTATGACCAAGAAAATTGACTCAATATTGAACTCAACAACAAAAATGGTCATATGATACAAATCTATTAGTGGCTAGAATTGCACTAATTTTTAACATGTGGTTATGTTCTAAATAGAAACGTCATTAGTGGTTATTTATGCAACCACAAAGAACCTTTAAGGCGCCAAATAAAAAATTGAGACTTTTTAAAAGATGCGCGGAAAATAGATTATGGAGTAATTTATAGGTGTTCACTATTCAGTGATATGACACATTCTTGCAATTTCTCCTTCACCACAAAACTCTAAGTTTCCCACTAATGCTCAATTTTTCTTTACTAAAATTGGGAGTTTATTGATTGATCTGAATTTTGTTTGGTTATGAAGAAATAGTGAATCTCTTTATAAAAAATGAAAATTTGTTTGATTTATTGATAAGTTAATTATTGTATTGTGTGTATTTCAAATCTATGCACAATCACCCCATGGTTTGTATTAATAGTTTATGAAAAACTTCACAAAACCCAAGAATTTTATACATGGGTTTTGCGTTCCCTCGATATGGATGTTTCATATTGCGTGTCCAGTTGTGTACATATATACTGTCAGGGGCAGATCTAGGGGGAGGGAGGGTGTTCAGATGAACCACTGGACCAAAAATTCTATTGTATGTAAAAGGTAATTTTTTTATTTTTTATGTAGATATATAGATTTTGAATCCCTTGAATACAACGGTAGAAGTTGGGTTAGTGGTTTGGGGGTTCAAATTCACTTTGGGGTTCCAAGTTTAAATTTTTATAACCCTGGTGTAAATATATATGTGCATGTTATGCTTGATAAAATGCCAATAAGGGCATGATGAATAGGATATGAGTCTTTTCTATGAGGTGCATTATATGAGTATATGTTTGGATTTAGTTTTGTGAGTATAAGTTAATGGGGATTAACTTGTAAAGATGCTCTATATATCATATAGATCTACTTCTTTAAAATACTCTGTGTTAATGTTTTTAGGCAAAGGACTTTAAAAGTGGAGGAAACTTTGTTTTCCAGCAGAAGCTTTGTACCAAATACAATTTCGACTTTTCCTAGAAAATTTGGAACTTGGGCAGCTTGAATTTCGTTGAAGTCTAGCTTGGATTTGAAGTTACATCTTACGCTTTCGAGACATTTATATGGAGAACAAAAAGAGTAGCAACTCCAGAGGTGTTGGGTTTTAAAGGTGTGAACAGGAAATGAAGGGTTGTGACTATGCCGAAGAGTTGTAATCTTTATGAAAGGTTGTGTCCTTTCTAAAGGGTTGTGACCGTTTGAAAGGTTGTGCCTTTTTCAAAGTGTTGTGACCTTTCTGAAAGGTTGTGTTCTTTCCAAAGGGTTGTGACCTTTACCCTTTGTTGGCTATAAATAGAGAGGTTTTCTCTCATTTTTCTGCATCGAATTCTTCCCTTGTTTTGCATACATTTCTTACAAAATAAAATCGATCGATCGTGTCTGTGTGTGTGATTGGTTGTTGTCATTTTGAGTTCGTTTAAATTATCGAAGTTTGAGGAACCACTACTCCTTTAATGGTTAATCCATTTTATCTTGGGAGGAATTAATCTGCAACCTCAGGTACTTGAAGAGATTAAATTTCTTAAGGACACACAGTGGATTATGTGGACTCGAATAGTTCTTTGTGTTTTTCTTTTCATCTTTTATTATTTCTTGTTTGCTAATCTGAATACAGGATATAACAAGAGGTGCCTTAATTGTTTTAGAAGGGTTGTTGGATCGTTGTGGGAAGACATCACATTCTGGAAGACTGTACAAGTATTTAGATGAGCAGGGACATTCGGTCGGATCATGGAGAAATTCCTGACAGAAATACAGGTGTTGGAGAAATGATTTCTTCTTATCTTGCTAACAAATCACAGTTGAACGACCATGCAATCAATCTTTTCTTCAATGAAAATCATTATGAGAAGGCGTTTGTTCAATTCACACAGTCTTACTTGCATTAACCATATGTTAGTGTGTAAATTATGATGCTCAATGTGTCTGATACACAAAGATGATCTGCCTGTCATAATTCAGTACTTGGTCATGTTCCCAGTCAACAAGGGCAGACCCACGTAGGTTCATATGGGTGCTCGAGTACCTATTAGCTATTACTGTCGATACCAACTATATATATTCATATAGATAATTGTTACTTAATAACAAACAAAAGAGATCAATGAATCCCCTGCTAATCTATTGCATGGAAATTTTATCTTGAAAATAAATCTAGTGAGCAATGATGTTATTACTCATAGTTGGCCAAGAATAATTGGCTATATAGAATGATGTTTTAATATTTTGATTTTTTATAATGGAGTATTAATTATAGTTTACATGGTAAATATTTTTACCATCAAGTTTCAAACAGTTCTACACTTGTGCTTGACAATTGTAACGATGCACTGGAGCATACATGACTTTGATATATGTCACCCTCATGTCAACCGTACTTAGGCATGACATTTATCACCATCCTTTCCATATCTAGGTATATATGAAGATGAAATTGGTTAGCTTATTAATTAAATCAATCAATGGCTAGTCAGTAATCATTGTTTTCAATGTTTAAAAAAGAAAAATAAGGACTTACTTTATAAAGAAATGATTTAACTTAACTTGTAAATAAAAACCAATTTTATATAAGAGTCATCACTTAAAAAATAAGAAAATCTATAATTTTCAAAAGACTCAAACAGACAAAATCATTTGAAAATATCAAAAGGCAGAGGCGAACCGAGGATTTGAAGATAGGAGGCACTACTAAGAGTGACTCAAGGGTAAGGCTAGGAATGACACAAGGATAAGGTTATCAAAACGCCTACTTAGACCTCAATGGATATTCTTTCTCTCGGATCCGGTTTAAGTGACTGCAAATCAAACTCATCAAGAAAATGCGAAGAATTGTCTCTAAAACTAGCACTTGGTTGAGAAGAATTATGATTCGTCAAAAATCTATCCATTTCAAATCAAAGAAATCAACAACAAATTCTTACAAAAAAATATGCTTAAAAAGAAGAACTTACCAATTTATGTAGAGATAATAGGAGTAGGACTTCAATTATGCAGTGAAGAATACTTGTAATTTGTAAGTTGTAGATTTTATAGCAGTATTTAGTTTAGTGATGTGCTAAGGCTTTTAGTTTTTTTTTTTTAATTTCAATTAAGAAAGGAATGGGATTAGATGAGATGACAAAAAAAAGGGTGGTTAAGAAAGGAGGTGGGCCAGATGAGGTGGTAAAAATGAGTTTTTATAAAAGCAATTTTAAAAAAGGTTAACTCTAAAGAAAAAATTGATTTTAAAGTAAAAAAAAATAACCCATTAGTGGGAATCAAACTCGCGCGGTCACGCTTCAAGATGGCGACTTCGACCAATGCACCAAAGAGACTTTTGGTTATTAGGGTGCACAATCAAATATATTATCGTTTTAGCAATTATCTAAACATATATATATATATATATACGATCTTTTAAAAAAGTTACCGTATGCATGTGGAAAGCCTCTGCCAAAAGGGGGATTTGGGGTTCACATGTACACTTCAAGAAGGGTTTAGGCATTTGAAGTGCCGCTAACATGCAGTTGTCTTACGACTTGACTAAGTGTTTGACTTACTCTGAAAAATTAATTAAGTAAAGAAAAACAAAACCATTTTTTAATATTACTTGAAAGGAAATAATTTTTTTTTTAAATGATTTTTAAGGAAATAACTTTTATATAGACAAACAACTAATTAATTAAATAAATAACTAAGTAAAAAACTTCAATTAAACATAAAAAGAAGAAAGACTATTTTTTGGGAATTTACTTAAATTAAACCAAAGTAAAACAAAGGTTAGAGTTAATACCATAAATAAATAATAATAAAAGAGGGAAGCAAGGTCAAATTTGGACTTTTGGTTCAACCTGTCCTAAGTCTAAAAATGGGTTTGCTGCACAAAAATGGGCATGTTTTAGCCCTTTCTTTTTTGGGAAATTTTCCAAAACAACAATATTTTAACATTTAATGGGATCTCATAGCCAAATTTTTAATATTTATTAAAAATGTCAATATTTTAGTTTGTTATATTGTTGATTTATGTATTTTTGTCATTTGTTTAATTTGAAAAAATACAATTAGTTAATAACAAAATAGAGAAAATAAGGGGAAATAATATTTCAAATAAGGTAATTTTTAAATCTAAACCAACAAAGTTACCATAATTACTAATCATAATTTTGGTATACCTTTAAGTCTGCCTAGTTTTTTTCCCACTACTCTTACGCTTTTTTCATCTTTTATTTTTGGGATTAAAATTTGCAAAATTCCTTTCCTATTATACGTGTTTGGTTCCACAATCGATATGACTTCTCTCTCCCTTATTCCTCAAATTCCCAATATTGATTTTTAACACTCCATTGAAAATACTCAATCTATGTTGAATTGAAGTCGATTGATTAAGATTTTTGTTGACAGTGAAGAAGATTTTAGAATGAATATAAAAAAAATTAAAAAAAGATATACAAAATTTGTTGGCATACACAGTGAGATGTGAGCACAAAAAATCTAAACCTTGTTAGCTTACATTTAGAATTAATACAAAATAAAGAAGAAATACAAAACTTGTTGGCATACAAAGTGAGATTGAAATATAAAGTGATATTGAAATACAAAATGATATTGAAATACAAAGTGAGCACAAAAAATCTAAAATTTGTTGGCATACATTTAGAATTAATACAAAATAAAAAAGAAATACAAAGTGAGATTGATATACAAAATGATATTGAAATACAAAGTGAGCATAAAAAAATACAAAATTTGTTGGCATATAGTTAGAATGAATACAAAATTAAAAAAAATACAAAATTGTATGAAGCCTAATTTAGAATAGCGTACAAAATTCTGTAAAACTATTAATCTATTGTCCTATAATATAATACAAAATTAAACATATACATAATTTGAAATGAATACCACCTACAAAATAAATACAAAGTTACACCTAAAAAACTCAAATTTTAGCAAGATACCACATGAATTTTATAATGAATACAAAATGCAACCGACAATAAAAACAATAAAGAATACAATTTGATAGTTTAGATACAAAATGCAACATGCCATAAAGTTGTTTTTCATCACTTTGATCTTCAACAATTTCATCAACTTTCCAAATATTGACATTCGAAAATGGCACTTCTTCACCTGACACTTCTTCCAGATCCAATTCAATACTTTTGAACGATTTATCCTAATATTGGCACTTCAAAAATGACACTTCTTCACCTGGTACTTCTTTCAGATCTAGATCCAACATACAAAATACTTTTGTATTTCAATATTTCGACAAATGTTGATTTTTTTTTGAATGATTTCTAAGATTTCTTAGAAAATGGAGGATTTTGATTTTAAAAAAGGCAAGGTTTAAGTTACTTGAGGATATGAAATAATGAAAGAAATCTTGAGAAAGAGAAAGAGAAAGGATAGAATTTGAGTAAAAAATTTAGAGAGTGAAAAGTGGGTAATGGAGTCTTTTATTTTTTTCTTTAACATGTAAAAGAGTAAAAAAGTGGGTCCAATTTGAGAAATAAAAGGAAGGTAAATGAATTATATTAGGATACACTTTATTTGTTAAAATATTGACATTTTTAATAATTATTTTAAAGTAAAGATGTTTTTAATAATTATGTTAGGAATTTTGACTAGTTAACTAATTTATCCTTCGTTTTCTTCCATGCTGTTGCAAAAAAAAAGCAGAATTGGGCTTGGCCCATTTTCATCCGTCCTAAAACTATCAAAGTAGCTACCAAAAATGGATGGGTTTTGGCCCATTTATCTCAAAGACATGCTGCTGAAATTTTTCTTGGGCTGTTGGCCCATTTTTGCTGCTATATACAGTGTATATACCTATTGTATATCACGATATATTTCTGTATATTCTGTGTATCCTGTTGTATACAGCATATTATTTCGCTCCGGAGACCTGGAAATTGGAATTCATCCAGGCTAACTCGATGAAGGGAAGAATTGGGCCTTTGGCCCAATGAGAAGATGCAAGGATAGGAATAGGAGTTCATGGTGAACTCAGGAAGATTTCATGTAAAACATATAAATAATTTAAAGGAGAACATGAGGTGATAGAACACATGCTTTTCTTTATTAGCAAAATAGCAGTCTAAAGTAAAAGGATGAAGACTTGAGCAGTAAAAGGGATGAATCACAATATGAACTAGCCCCTAAGCCCAAAAGGGTAATGTAATCTCTTTTTATTAATTGGCAACATTTAGCCCCTTTTTATTTTGGAAAAATTACAGAAATCCCACGTTTTAATTTACTTATTATTATTATCCCCTATAAGTTTTACAAATCTCCAAAATCCCTCTTTTTCGCGCTCGCGCATCAGATTAGTGTATCTCGCGCATCAGATTAGTGTATCTCGCACATCAGATAGTGTATCATGTATAAAATGTACATCAGATTAGTGTATTATGTATAAAATATAATGTATCTTACTTAATGATTAATGTATCTCGCACATCAGATTAATTTATCAGCGTTTATATTATTGTATCTATTTTGAGGGATTTCTGTAATTATATACTTTTAAGGGATAGATTGTAATTTTGCCTTAAAAGTATGTGATTTCTGTAATTTTCCCATTTATTTTTATAACAAAAAAAAAGCTTTTTTAAAATTAGAATTGACATATTTTAGCCCACGTTATTCTAAGGAAAGTTATTTATATTTAAATTAATTATTTTTAAGTTGGTGGCAGCATGTTGCAGTTTTATTGGAAAGTGGATCTTTGTTCCCCTTTTTTTTTCTCCTCTTTTCCCATATGCACATTTACTTTGATTGGTGAATAGAATTTTCATCAATTTTATAATGAAAATCAAACGAATTCAAGGAAGTATCGACATTTAGACGGCTTGATATCAAGCGAGTGAATCCCTTGAAATCAATATCTGTTATAATAACCACCCCCCTCCATGGAATAATGTATAAAATTATTTGCACTATTACATTCTCCGCTATGATGAATCAACACTATCAAAGATGCCATCGATTTGTTGATGTTTGTAATAGAATCTCGTTGATTTATATTGGATACATGAATTTTTTTTAATTGATGGAGTTTATGGATATTGAATCGCTAATTATCTATAGGGAGTTTATATGATTTAAAGAAGCTCCCACATTCCGTTAATGCTATATGTTAAAGAATATAAACCGTGTATATGTTTTATCTCATATATACATTTTCATCTATGTGTGATACTATAATATATAATGTGATATAAACCTATTGCATTCCTATGGAACGTTTTGACCTTTTCATATTAAAATTTTCTGAAATTATTTTGTTTAGACGTAAGTTTTACAAAAAATTTGGACGAAATTTTTATAATTGTTGATTTTGAAATTTGTAAACTGATTTTTTTAATTTACACCATTTTTGTAAGGTCCTTTATAGTTGGATTCAATTTATCTTCTTTATTTTTTTTTCTAAAGTTCGATTTTTTATTTTTTTTTGCGTATTTGGATGATAAAATAGTTACAATTTTGAGGGAGCACATTTTATAAGTGTGAAATCAGAGGAATAATCTTCTCTTCATATCATCTTATATATTTGTTTGAAGAGATTTGGCTTTACAATGCCAATTAGTTAGACTTCAATATCCCAAACCCTTTTTTGACTAATATATATATATATATAGTAATAGCAATAAATAAGAGAACATGAGAATATTTACATGCTATAATCACAATCAGTATTCACTATCAAAGTTATTTTTTAAAAACTCATCTACCTTTTTTTTTTTGTGCAAATGTAAGAAAAGTTTAAAAGTGCCCCCTTCTATATTGCAAATCCATCATTTCTTTTGCATGTTTTTTCTATTTTTTTTTTAAAATATGGATGCGAAATAAATATTCTATGTATACATTTCTTAAAATTGAGATAATATTATATGGTGAAATCTATGCTATAAAAAGACTAAATAGTGCGTTGATTGAATGTTGAGTTATTTATCTAGAAGATTAGAGATCAATTCTTACTTAATATTTATACAATTCGAACTAGTATGAAATTGTCTTGTACTAGTTTAAATTTTAGACAAATATTTTAAAGTTCAGATTTGTAATAGTTTAAACTTTAGATCAATACTTTAAAATTGGCAAGTAACTGTTCAAGCTTCAAACTGTTGATATGAAGTTTAATTACTTGCCTTCATAGAGTTAAAAAAAAACTCTCAATTCCTCAAGCCACAGTTTAGTAAATGGTTATGTTTTAAATAGAAACTTCTTAAGTGATTATTTATGCAAATAACCCGAAGAACCCTAAAAGGCGCCAAATAAAAAAATGGTACTTTTCAAAAGAGGCGCGGAAAATAGGTTTTTAGGTATTCAGTGATATGAGCAATTTCGCACTCACCACAACACTGTAAGTTTCCCTTTACTGAAATTTGTCTATTTGGTTCTTCATTGCTTCATTTGAATTTTGTTCGATTACGAAGAAATAGTGAATCTGATGACAATTTGTTTGATTTATTGATAAATTTATTATTGTACTGTGTGTATTTCAGATTTTTCGCCAAGTTTATGCAGAATTTCTTAGTAGCAAAACTCAAGAATTATACATAGGTTTTGCGTTCCCTTGATATGGGTGTTTCATACTGTCAGGGGCAGATCTAGGGAAGGGAGGGTGTTAGCTGAATTCCTCGACGAAAAATTATATTGTGAGTATAAGGTTAATTTTTTATTTTTAGGTAGGTATATATATTTTGAATCCCTCGAACAGGTTGAGTTAGTGGTTTAGGGGTTCAAAATTCACTTTGGGGTTTCCAAGTTTTAATTTTTATAACCCTGATGTAAATATTTATGTGCATATTATGCTTGATAAGCCAATGAGAGGATTATCAATAGGATATGAGTCTTTTTCTGTGAGGTGCATTATATGAGTATATGTTTGGAGTTTAGTTTGGTGAGAATAAGTTAAATGGGGATTATCTTGTAAAGTGTGTTCTATATGTCATGTAGATCTACTTTATTAAAATGTGTTCTGTGTTAAATATTTTAGGCGAAGGACTTTGAAAGTGGAGGAAACTTTGTTTTCCAGCAGAAACTTTGTACCAAAGACAATTTCGACTTTTCCTAGAAAATTTGGAACTTGGGCAGCTTTGTTTTCATTGAAGTCTAGCTTGGATTTGAAGTTACGTTTTAAGCCTTCGAGACTTATTCATATGGAGAATAAAGAGAGCAGCAGCTCCAGAGGTGCTTTAATTGTGTTAGAAGGGCTGGATCGTTGTGGGAAGACATCGCAATCTGGCAGACTGTACAAGTATTTGGATGAGCAGGGACATTCAGTTGAGTCGTGGAGATTTCCTGACAGAAATACAGGCGTTGGGCAAATGATCTCTTCTTATCTTGCTAACAAATCACAGTTGGATGACCATGCAATCCATCTTCTCTTCAGTGCAAATCGTTGGGAGAAGAGGTTTGTTCAATTCACACAGCCTTACTTGCATTGCCCATATGTAGTGTGTAAATTGTGATGCTCAATGTGTCTGATACACAGAGATTACCTGTCAGAGTTCAGTACTTGGTCATGTCCCCAGTCAACAGGGGCACACCCACCACCCACGTAGGTCCATGTGGGTGCTCGAGCACATACTGCTGTCGAGCCTGACTATATATATACATAAAGATAGTTGTTACTGAATAACAAACAAAAGAGACCAGTGAGCACCCTGGAAAATAAAATCTCAGTGGATGTTTTGGTTTTATGGTGGGTCAAAGAGTTGTAAAATCCTACTGGGCCCATGATCAATTCTCGCCTCAACCATATTTTTCTCATCTAGCTGATGCTTATTTTACCTTTCTTGTTTGTGTATGTACTTTCCCCAGCGAAGTGCACTTTTTTCCTCTCTCTAAATTGCAACTTTCCAAAACTGAAGAACTTCATCTTCTCCACGGCAAAAAGGAACTCCTTTTGTCTCCTTTGTTACAGCTCTTTCTTTCATGAAGGAGATTTAGCCCTTTTGTTAGGTTCAACAGTTTGTTTAATTTCCCAAAGTAATCCCCCTTCTGTTTTCTTGAATGGCTTCTGGTACTAAAAGCTCAATCAAATATAGTATAAAGAATAAACTCTCCGTTGTAGAATTTTTACTCACAAATTTTGTAAATAAATCAAACTATTCAATTTATGTTCAGCCTAGGGCTAGTCTATTGCACAATTTTTTTATTTTGGAAATAAATTTAGTGTGAGCAATGCTGCTATTATTCATAGTTGGCCAAGAAGAATTGAATATATAGAATGATCTTTTTTTAATTTTTTTTTATAATCGAGTATTAATTATAATTTTTACCATCAATTTTCAAATAGTTCTACACTTAAATTTGATGATTTTAACGATGCAGTGGAGCACCCATGACTTTGCTATCTACCACCGTCTGTCAAAAATCCTTAGGCATGACATTTGTCACTATACTTTCCATATCTAGGTATATGTGGAGATGGAATTGGTTAGCTTATTAATCAAATCAATCTAATGGTTAGTCAGTAGTCATATATCCTCCTAATTTGATATGCTGACTATCTATCTGAACTGATGGTTTGAATGCTGGGACTTTTTTTGATTAAAAAATGAACGCTGGGACTTTCTTTTAATAACTGAGGAATCCCTGATATGTTGCTCATGAGCCGCCAACTACCAGTCTTGCAACAGAGGGCCAGTGGCACACGGTTCAATAGTCTGTGGATAATGGCCCCATTTCTCTATCCTTTTCCATTTAATATCACGCTTTTGTCTGCGGTAGTGTTCTAATCCATGACGTGCACTTAACCCTCATATCACGAGTTCTGCTTTACCACTAGACCAAAACCATGGGCATGCTTGGACTTCTTTATGCTATTGGAAGTACTTTGCTCACTTAATATGGCTGTATTTCCTTATAATTGTTTACAAGCACTAGATGGATAAATTGAAAACCAAGAGAACTTGGCAGGAATACATTGACGAAGACCAGCTTTTGCTAATTATTCACATTTTCTCTCCCGCTACTTTCAAATTGATAAAAAAGACTTTGCCTTTGTGGACCAGAAAATGAAAATAACCTTGTATAATGGATGTAAAAGGAATTAAGTGGTATAGACTCCCTACTCTTACCAGGTTAAAGAACTTTTGAACAGTTGTCTGCCTATGATTGTCATTTGCCTGGAATATATGAAGACCATTTAGCTCGTCAATCTGAATAGCAGAAAGCTTAAAAAATTGTGGTCTTCAACTTAGAGCAGTGTTTTATAAAAAAAGTTTAAAGAGCTTGTTAGGCTGTGCAAATGCTTTTTCTCCCCCCTCAGTTAATTCAACATTTGTCTTTCAGGTACCATGCTTGAAAGTTCTCACCAAAATGAATAATCAAATGTTTATATGCATGCTTTTCTAATTTTCTATTCCCTTTGTAGTTTGTTCTCAAGCAAAGGCATTGATGAAAATAGAAAAGTTTTTGGCAATAGTTGAATTCCCAGTAGTTTGTTCTCAAGCAAAGGCATTGATGAAAATAGAAAAGTTCCTGGCAATAGTTGAATTCCCACATTTGAAATACCATTGTTATTTAACTGAAAAGTTTTACCTATATTTTTTCATTCTAGGTCGGATAGTATATCTGAAAATATGCAGAGAGTTGGCTCATGATCATTGTAGAACTTAACATGCGTTTAGCCTGGTGTGCCCGTAACTTATTAATTTCTGTTGAGAAACTGCAGATCATTAATGGAGGAGAAGCTGAAGAGTGGAACTACTCTCATCGTTGACCGCTATTCTTATTCTGGGGTGGCATTTTCCTCTGCCAAGGGACTTGATATGGAATGGTGCAAGGTAAAATCATGTCTTACTTCATTGATGTTGCAATTTCAAAATCTCCTAGCAAGTTTAACACTGATCTTTTACTGCAGGCTCCAGAAATAGGGTTGTTAGCTCCAGATCTGGTTGTATATCTCGACATATCACCAGAGGTAGTTTTTTTTCTTCTTTTTTACCTGTCTTAAGTTAAGAGAGATCATCAATGCAATTTTCTAATTTGAAGCCTGTCTTTGGGATATATGTGGATTTCTTGATCAATCTACTCTGTTATTGAGGATCAGCTGTTCCCTTTTTACTTGTCTTTCCATATTATGCAGGTTTAAAACCAGTCTTACCTTTTAGAATTTATTCTCCTATCGCTTGTCTTGTTAACTAGTCCTTTTCAGCTATATTTTTGAATTTGAAAGATATGCTCTCCATTGTTGTTATCATGACTGTTTATTAATGATTCAATTCTATGAAAAGTAGAAAGCTGCTGAAAGAGGAGGTTATGGAGATGAAAGATATGAACAGCTTGAGTTTCAGAAAAAGGTGGCTGGATCTTATTTGTCTCTTCGTGATTCCTCGTGGAAGGTGACTTGTTTTCCATTTGTCGACGGAAATAGAAATGTCTGTTTAATTAAATATAGCAACTAGTCTGATAACCTATTAGTTGTAGAATACCGTCATTTGGTTTTTGACTCAGCAGTACTTTCCGAGTTAGTTGGGATGTTTTTGATATTTAATTGGCATGTCTATGGTGACTAAGCAGAAACATAATCTGACATTGACTAAACTACTGATCAAATTCCGATTTGATCTTCTTTATACACATAAATTCACTTTTTTCATGAATCAAATAACAGGCTGATCAGTTTTTTTTTATCCAAAGCCTTGGTGATAACTTTGCCTTGTTGATGTTGTTTCCTTGATTTATTGCAGGTTATCGATGCAACCCTTTCGATTGAAGATGTAGAGAAGATGCTCAGAGAAGTTGTACTTGACTGTATGATGACGTGCCACAAAGGGAAACCATTGTCTCAGTTATGGCCATGTTAGGTCTAGTGAATGTCTGCATGAATGATATGTATATCTTCTTTATTACACTGTATTATTTTGATGTATTTTGCTATATTTAATCTTCTAAACGATAGCCTTGGAAGTGTGGAGTGCTTCATGTTTATAGATCTCTGTTATGTTCACACTGCAATACCAGTGTTTTTGGTGATTATTTGAAATTCTATTTTGGCGAGTGGCGAAAAAGGAAGGATGCAAATGTTTATGTAAATGATGATTGTACTGCAAACCATTATATTAACAGAATTAAGAATCTTTATTAGAGAAAGGAAAACAAAAGAACTGTTTCCAAGTTTTTCCTTTTTGGTCTGAGTAGAATGAGCGGGAAGAATTAAGGAAAATGAAATCAATTTTCTTCTTACAGCAACATATCCATTGTAATCCCACAAGTGACACATGGGTAAAGGTGGTGTGTACACATCCTTACTCCTTACCTTGTGAAGCTAGATAGGTTGTTTTTGATAGAGCTTGTTGAAGAAGAAACATAGTCTTCTTTCTTTTTTAAATTTATTTTCCACGTTCTCAGTGTAAAACTGAAATTCAAAACCTAACTCCACCTTATGAACATAAGACTTACGGGGAGAGTTGAATGTTGGAATAACACAGACCAAATACGGATATTGCTTATTGACTGATTCATATACTGGCTCCAATTTGTTTAGGATTAAGTAGATTTGTTGATGTTGTAGCTGCTTTTGGTTTTTAGAGTTGTACGCTTGATCCACATTAGCATACTTTATATTGAGCAATACTAATAATCTAGGATCTTATGAATTTGACAAAGCCAAACACAACTTACAGAATAATTTTTCATGATCTGATATATGAAGCAGATTCTTGGTCATTGTTAATTTGTATGTTAAAAGTAATTCCTCAGCTGTCTTTTGGTACCTAGTTTTCTTGTCTTTTTGCACTGTGTAAGCAGAAACATGTTGATGATTAAGTCAAATGAAGATACCAGATACACTGTGATGCAGTGGTGATTTTATTAGAGAGGGTTGTGCTTGGATGCGAGAAAATGGATTATACTGATGAAATACTGGATCGATTTCATGCTCCAGTATGTACATATAGGACCTCCCTTGCGCTTTTAGGACTTCTATACCTTATCTGACTTTGCTTATGATATTTAAACCAATAATTAATCAAATAAAAAACATACTTGAGTCTTGCATTTGTTTCACTTTTCAGTGAGTTTACCTCTATATTGTCTTTTTCAAACTGCATTTATGCGATACGTGAGCCAAGAGTCTTTTGGAAACAACCTCTCTATCTCCACGAGGTAGGGTAAGCTAGGTACTCTCCCCAGACCCCACCTGTGGGAATACACGGGGTATGTTGTTGTTGACTTGTAGTTTTTCCTTTTCAGTGGAAGACTTATAGGCTCCTCACAGTATCTAAATGTGTATATAAAACCGCCTTGTTATGACAAGCCCTTATTCTTAGCTAAAGCATCACAAAATTTCTGGACTATAGTATTCCTGTTCCCTTGCATTCTTGATCAGTGAGGTGATTGAGTTGCTACTTCCAATTCTTATCTGAAGCGTTTCGAGGGTCAAAAACATTCTTTATTGGTTAGTTGATTATTTGCTTGAATGTAATTATGGCCATAGTCAGCCACTGCTCTCTGAGATGTGAGTCCAATGCAGAAATGGAAAAGAGGCTTCTTTTGTGGAACAAAATATGTCATTCTGTGGTATATCTAAGCAAATGCAGGGCATTGTAAAAACAGTTTGGCTATTGCACATGTTCAACAAAGTACAACAGCTTATGATTCATTATAATAATATCAACGTCCACTGACATGCTCTTATTTGATTCCCTTGCTATTTACATGAACTTTCTTACGTCAAAATTTGGCAAATAATATATTGTCTCATATTTTGTGGTCCTTGATCAGCAATGTAGTTGTAGTTTAAAAGTTCAATATCTTTGGCCTAAGGCCATTTCCACCTTGCTTTTTTCTTGATTTTCCTCTGCCAAACAAAGTTATCCTCCGGAAAATCTTAAGTAACCTAGTAGCATATCGTTTTTGGGAAGAAAAATTCACAGAACCAATGCAACTAGTTACTTGTCCAACGCTCTTCTTGGTTGGTGTTCTTCCCTCTAGACCATATGGTTTCAAGCTTTGAAAATCTGCGGAAACTGGTTCAACTTTCTTGGAGATGGTTTCTGTTTGCTTAGATATGTGCTGCTGTTGAAGCGTTTTCTTCAAGGACATCAATTCTTCTTCAAGGTTTTGGATTCTGAAGCTCGTGGATTCATATTCCTTCCTTGAGAATTCGGACCTTTGCACTGCTGAATCTTTTAACAAGAAGCTTAGTGTTTTGCTGCCTCCTTCACTTCCCTCCATATATGGACTCTCAACCAAATTCTGGCTTTTGGAATTTGGATATATTGCACTTGAGAGGCTTCCAGAGTACTCTCCACATTGAGCATATCGGAACGAGTCTGAACATTCTTTAAAAGCTTGCTGTGTGTTTAGTTGCTGAACAAACAGTGCCTGGACAATAAGTCTCAACGGCATCAATTCATTTTGAACTGCTTCAATGCACACTTCTTGCGAAAGTTTCTGGCAATTGAGGTATTTGCACACTGATCCTTTCTCTTCTTGTGACATATCTGGATGTGCCTGGATAAAATGGAAATTTTATCTTTATTGAGGAAAGAAATTTCAACAGTATATCGACAGCCCTATGCGTTTTCACTTTAGAGGTGTGATTTGATTGAATTATACAGAAATGTGCCTTTCAATTTATTTTATGTAGAAAACTTACCATGAGAAAAGTGCTTAAAGCTCTATAGAGATGATCGTGCGTTTGCCTGCTGGACAATGGAACAGTTTCAATGAGCTCTAAGAATCTTTTCGAACTCCATTGTGGATC
Organism: Solanum chiquidenum; assembly: GCA_029582725.1. Lineage (NCBI taxonomy): Eukaryota > Viridiplantae > Streptophyta > Magnoliopsida > Solanales > Solanaceae > Solanum > Solanum chiquidenum. The sequence continues at coordinate 20,585 of JAJOOS010002026.1, forward strand.
AGTGGCTATCTTGGTTAGATATACATCCCAAAGTTCAGCGACGATGTAGTTTCTTGGTGAAGGTGTATGAGTTAACTCCATGTTGAAGGATACATATTTTGAAAATATGCTCTTCATTACTGATAACTCAATGCAGGAAGAAATGGAGTCATTGCTGCTATCCGGAAGGAGGAAATCTTCCATTCGAGCCAAGTATAGTAGGGACGCAATCTGATCTTGCAGCTTTTCCCTACTTTCACTTGTTAAACCAAGTTGAAGTGATCTTGAAAGCAAAGAGAAATAAAATCCAACGGGGATTACTTTACTCGCTTTCTCTCCCATAGGGAGCAAATCAAGAATCCCTTGAAGAATCTTGGAAACCTTTTCATTAGTATCATCATCGTCATCATCCTCAACGTCATTGTCAGCTTTTCCATCCTTCCTAGCGTCCTGCCAATACTGGTGAGTTTTTCTAGAAAGTACCCATTTGTTTGCATAGAAAAGAACTATGGGGCTGACATATTTTTCCTTCATCCCTTGTCTTCTCAGGGATGATATTATCCTCTTGAAGAACGGAAATGGCAGAGCGATGAGATCTTTAATCCACAAATCTTGGCTGAGAATAGCCTTAACTGTCTCATTGCTCCAAGGCTGACTAGCTAAGGCGTCTAATGTAACAACTGGATGGTCTCTTCTCCTTTCAGGATCAAGAATTTCCATGCAGGCCATGAAGGCAAGTGACTCGATGCAACGGCTAACAATCAGCAGCTCCTCAGCCAAAGGAAGCAACATTTGGCATTTTTGGAGTACTATCAGAGTATCATCCCAGCTTTGCAGCACAACCTGGTTCAAATATATGTCGAAACGCTCACAAAGATTGCCAGAGATGTACTCTTCTGTCATTTCAAGGTACTCTGCTGCACATCTTAGCGCTGCAACGTTGAAAGGGTCGACTAACGTGGAGGATCCATAGATGAAGAGTGCCATCGTTTCAAAAGTCTCTGCTCCTCCAGGGAAATTTCTTGGTAATTCAACCTCATTTGATTCATTCAGTTGTCTTCTGAAGTATCCGCTTTTCGAGAACAAGGGGTGCTGCAACATCAAAAACCAAGAAAGTGAGCTAATTGATAATATCATAATAGTGAAAAATGGTGCGTAACTGGAGAGCTCCATGCTAGTTGAGTTGGGAGATCTCACCTTATGCAAGTTAAAGGTTCTATCAGCTATCCGAACTCGAATTGTGACAGGTAAACCAGTTTCTTGACTCCTGAAAGAACATTTCTTGATAAGTAAAAACAGCATAGCTAGTGAAATCTCACAATGCAAGTGGAGTCTGGGGAGGATGGAGTGTCTTACCCCTACCGTATAAGGGTAGAGATACTGTTTCTGATAAGTAAAGCATATCAAACATGCACTACTAGAAATAAAGTTCTTTTCCACCGTGAATCAGTGGGAAATTTGTGCTATTAAAGATGATTTTTCCCAGTCATTTTCCACCAAACCAACTCACTAGGAAATACATGGTGAAAACAGATTTGTACTAAAATAATGAGAAATTTTCTAATTTCTTCTTTTTTCATCAGTTCTATCAAAATATCTGTGGAAATAGCCCCTGAACATTTTTTAGTGGGAAATTAGTGAATTTTACTTGTGAAGTAGGATTTCTTGATAAGTTTAAGTTAAAACAATACACAAAAGAACATAATGAAAAAGTTGAAATGTGGAATTAAACATAGTTGTTACCATGAAATGATCTTGATTTTAAGCAAGGCACCAACATTAGGTGATAAAAGTGGACTATAAAGAATTGAAGAGTCTTTTGGACTTGAAGAAGTACCCATGCATTCAGCCAATAATAAGACTTGTGGATGCAAGGAAGTTTTTAATGAGAGATGGAGTTAATGTGCATGAAATTTATCTAGTCAAAGATGAAACATTTGTTTCTGAAATGAAGTATAAATGTTGGAAAATCCAGCTCAAACTTCGAAAATATAGTAATAGTAAAATGGTAGAGTGCTTCTAGAATCCAGAAATCCTGTGAAGTGAACAACCAGTGTGGAAATTATACACAAAAAGGTCAGCACCCAAGGGTAGCTAGCCTATAGATCAAGATAGGGCGGAACCACCTTCTGGTCAAGGGTTCATATGATTAAAATTATTTTTTTATGTATATATAATAGATGTTGAATCTCCTTTGATTATAGTTCATGTGTTTACATCTTCAATAGGCTAGCTATTGAGTTCTAAATTAATAATCTATACATATTTAATGTAATTTTAAGCCAAACACAAGGTTTGAACTGAGTTTGATTGAATACGTAGGCACCACTCTAACTCCCTGGATAGAGAAGCATGAGGTCTCAACTTCAAATCCCAACCTAAGTATAAAAAATACACTTATGAATTCTTCTCATATGTAAGGTCTTGGTGTAGTGGCAAAGTCAAGATTTTCATTAAGGGGTTTAAAATTTGAAGAAGTAAACACATAAACTAACCAAAGGGGTTCAACATCTACTATATATACATAAAAATAATTTTAATCATATACTTATAGTATAATTTTTCACGGAAGAAGTTTCATATGAACCCGTGACCACAAGGTGGTTCCGCCCTATCTTGGTGTCAAAGTTATCCCGTATAATTAAGGTATACACAAGTCGTCTTGAACGCCATCGTAAAAAAACAAAAATACATAAAAAGGTCCATACTTGGTAGTTTTTATTTTGAAGTCAAAAGTCACAAGCGGGACTCAAGAAACTCCTAATATTAAGGCTTCAAAGACGTTCGAGAAGTTGAAGTTTGAAAATATAGCAATTTTCTTGGCTTTTGGACTGTACACACACGTGCATGAGAATTGAGAATACTCCTCATTGGAAAAATTGAAGGATGCTCAATAATCTGAAAAGTCGAGTTTCTCAAATATTCAACATTTTTTTTAATTAATACGTAGAAAGATGATACTATACTATCAGGGCGGAGCTAGGTGGGAGGTTCGTGGATTTGAACGAACTCAATAATTTTTTCGTAGACTCTGTATTTATACTAGTAAATTAAGTAATAACTTATGAACCCCTAACAAAACTGAATGAGAGCTCAATGATAAGGAAGGGGAAGGAAATTTAGAACCCCATACTCCCAATATTGGCTCCGCCTTTGTTAATACTATACTATATGATATTTAATATTCCCAATGAACTTTTTAAATACTAATTCTAGTACTTAGCTTTTGAAACTCAATGCATGTATACGAACGTACACCTCTCATAATACTAGACTTTTTATATTTTTGTTTTGTAGCATAGATTGACTTTTCCTCCCCGGAATTTACTCCTATGGTTATAGAGAAGTTAATATGCATGCATTTTTTTTATTAGATAGGGGGTAGGGATGGAGATTACATAGAATTGAATTCGTACCAATAAAGTAAAAAGGGAATATAAATATGGGAGCAATAACAACAATTAATCAATGTGAAATGGGGAGTGTTATACAACAAACATGAAAAAGTACAATAACAAAAGTAAGATAATGCAATAATTAAAGCACAAAAAGTATTTGTGAAACTCAAAATCAAATCACAGGAAACTACTCTATTTAAAAGAAGGAAGGTCAAAGTATGACCACCAAGTCTATTCCGCAGGAAAATGAGAGAATGCTCAACTATCAACTAACCTTTTATCCTAATTTGTGACCTCCAAACTCTCCTATCTAAGATCATGTCCTCAGTAAGATCAATATGCACCATGTCATGTCTATTTTTTTAAATTTGCTAAAATGCATAAATAAATAAAATTATTTTTAATATTAGAATCAAGTAAATTAAATAAACCGGAGGGTATATGCTTTTAATTAAGGGATATGGAAGAATTTTAAAAAGATACTACTACTTAATAGACCAGAAGAAGTTTTTAAGTGAATATTCCTACTACTACTACTACTATCCTAGAGAGATATGCAAGAAGAATTCATGGGGGGAAATCAAGTGTATTGGGAAAGACAAAATGTGTAAAATTGAAGCCAAACCACAAATTAAATCAGATTTTAAAAAAAAAAATTAATTAGTGAAGTGCAAAAGAAGTTTAGAGTGCTTTTTGTAACATACGATAAGGTGAGCCAACAATAACCAAAACGGCACGGCTTCTAAATTGTAATAAAATATAGTACTTAATTTAGAATAATTAAGTAGGCTTTGCTTTTGTTTTAAGTATGTTTACTTTGCTTAACCAACATCTTTTAATCCCAATCACAACTTTATCCCTTTTTTCATTCTTGTGTCCCTCAAAAATCTATTATATGTTGTATATACATGCATACATACACAAGTTTGTCTTTACTTGCATGTTTTTCTTTATTATTATTTTATGTTGATTTAATAGAGTCAGTTTTATCCGAGTGATCAGAGAGTAATCAACAACTTAAAAGGAGTGTTTCGGAGAGGTTAATATTTGTGAAGGTAGATTCTTGTAAATAAGTTTATAGAGTTGAGCCAATTGATTCAGTAGTCCCTCTCTCATGGGCGCGCGGAGCCACTTAAAGGCGGAGGGTTGTTTTGGTGTACACCTCTTTGTCAAAAAGTTATATGCTATACATAGGTTTAATTTAGTTGTTATGAATGTATATTTAATTTGTACACTTTTAATACATCGAGAAGAAAATTTGTGAACACTTCACCAAAGTTTTGACTCCGTCATTGCCATCTCTATTAGGTTGAGCAACTCAAGCAAATTAAATTGACTTACCTTATAAGAATTTCATTCAACATATATATAGACAAAAAGAAAAATGTTACGAAGATAGCCTTGTTATCTATACCTCCGGTCAGAGACAGACCCATACCGGAGTGTACGTGTACCCGTTAACTTTGGAAAAAATAATGTGTATATATATATGTCTATTTTAAGAAACTGACAGAAACTAAGATATAGTTAATAGTGCACCCATGAGAAACATAGAAATGCCCTTGTGTTGCTGATACAAGCTATAGGAACTCGTGAGTCCAAGGTTCAAATCTAGCTAAAGCACCCTTTTCATTGCACCTGAAGTCTTCAAATCCTGGTTCCCCTTATATTTAAAATATAAATCAGCACTCCAATTATTTCTTTTTGTGACAAGTGTTGCATACAACAACATATAAAATATAAAAAAATTGAAATATGTATTTCAAACCGTTGCTATGACATCAATAAACAGTTGCATAAAATGTTATTGCAACGATTTTCCTATCTATTGCACGCAATAGTTTTTGAATCGGTGACGTTAGTCTATTTTCTAGTAGTCCGATATAAAAAAGTCATACTGATGAATTTACATATGATATACATACATGTACACACCATATACATATCATAAACAACCGAGTGTATATGCTTCGACCATTTTTGATAAACTAGATGGTCGAATGGTACACATACGAAAACTATCCCTTCACATATGATATACATACATGTACACACATATACATATCATATACAACAGAGTATATATGTAGTGTATACTTCAACCATTTTTAATAAACTAGACGGTCGAATGGTACATTGATAATTGTCCCTTCACATATGATATACATACAATATACAACCGAGTGTATATGTAGTGTATACTTCGACCATTTTTGATAAACTAGATGGTCGAATGATACATATTGGTAACTAATCTTTATGATAAACATTAATTGATAACTTAAGCTTGAACAACAAAAAAATATTACTTTAAATAACTTGTCCATATTTAAGCAAAGTGCATCTCAACAATTAGCAACATCAGAAAGGAAAGGATCCATTAGCAAGTCAGCAGCAGATGGTCTTGCTCTTGGTTGTCCAATGCATTTTTCAATGAAATCCTTCAACTCTTTATCACTCACTTTGTTGAAAGCTTGAGGCTTTACTCCTGAAATAACCTTCCTGTATAATTTGGCTAGGCTTTCACATTCACTATATGGTATTTCCATAGTGGCCATTTCTAGCAAACACATTCCAAATGAGTAAATATCTACTAACTCTGTGTAGTCCTCTTCATATAGTTCTGGTGCCATATACCCTGGTGTCCCTAGCATTGAATGTGCTGCATGACTCTTCCCTACTATTGTAGCCAACCCAAGATCACCTATTTTTACCTGTATAAACATAACAACTATGATAATTAGCGCGTTGCTATGATACAAGTAGAGGCGGATTCATGATTTTAAGGTTCTTAGTGGTAAAAGCAATTGTATGTTGGTATTTGAGTTGACTATTTAGTGGTTTTGAGGTCCAGACTAATAGGCATCTAGACTAAGGACAAGCTTCTGAAGAAGGGGTGCATGTGATATCTTAAGCGAATCTTACATCAAAATAAGAGAGGAAAGTGAAGATCAGCTTTATAAGGCATATCACAAGTTCACAGGATATGCACGTTTTTGGGATCAATGATGGCATAGCTCTAGGGACAAATCCGTGAGGTTTGTTGAGTCTAAAAACAATGCATATCAAGGGCTTAAGTTGTGACAAAAATATTGGGTTTGGGTCAACAAAGATGATTCCTATAATACATTATACCAGTTGAGTCCAAAGGAATTTCAAAATGAAGATATTTTTGTTTTGTTCAAAACTTGTTGCAGAGCGATCTAGAAAGCAATACTAATGATCCTATATGGTCAAATACCTAGAAACAAACTCGTATATTATCAGAACTCAGTGTGAATCATCATTGTGTATGTCCTTTTTATTAAAAAAAAATGTTTTAGGATTGGGACCTCAAATTCTCAATAACTTCTGATAAGAAAAACATTAAACTAAAGACAAATAGAATGATCAAAATTGAATTACCTTTCCAACATTCCCATTGATAAATATGTTGCTGCAATTAAGATCTCTATGAATAACACAAGGATCATGAGTATGCAAATAATCCAACCCCTGCAATATCTGTCTAGACCAATTCTTCAACGCCTTAATAGAAACGCGACGATGCTTCTTCCTATAATCCCTCAAATTCCCAGACACACATTCCTCAGTGATGAAATTGAGTATGTTATGTTCCTTATCTCTCCAGAAATGATACAACACAATGATATTATCATTCTTCAAGTTCTTCAACAACGTAATCTCAGAACGAATTTTACTTATAACATAAGGCATGTCAATAAATTTACTCAATTGAATTTGATTCCACGCTACATCTCTGCCTTCTTGTATATCAAATGCTCTGTATACTTTCTTCACAGCACCATGGCCTAGTAACTCCGCGTATCGCCCAAATCTCCCTGATGGATCAACTTCAGCAAATAATTCATTTTCTTCTTCAATTGAATCAGCACTTGCAGATGGCATTTTTACCTCTACTGAAACAATTTTTAAAAAAAACAAAACAATAAGAACTCGACTCTTCTGTTATTCAATATTATCGTCTTTTTATAGCCTATGCTTGATTTCCATGTCCCAAAAGGACTACGATGTAATTTATTCCTTATCCCAATAGGATTAAATTATTACAATTACATAACTTACCATAAAAATAATTTTAGGTTCCACTATAAAAAAATTAATTAAAACATTCGTAGAACTATATATTATTATCGAGATTATTCAGACCATATATACGCAAGGTGAAGAAACTTACTTACCTTTAGCTAGATGAGGAATAGAGAGGGAGTAAATAAATTGGAGGATGAATGTATTAAGGCAATTGATAAATTTAATGCAAAAGCCTTATGTTATATTTATAGAGAAAAGTCTAATTCAAGTAAAATAAGGATTGGATTATACGTAGACATGCAAATATTAATTTCTACGTAGTTTCAAAAGTTATCAACTATATTGTCAGCTCATCAATGTCACGTGTGTGTTGCCATTATAATTGGTAAATAATTTATATTTATACTTAGGTTTTTTTTATTTATTTAAAATTTTAGTTAAAGAAGAAAATACTAATGTTTTCAAACAATATCAATAACAATTATGCTTCAATCTCAAACCAACTAAGAGTGGGTCACTCTGAAAAAAATATTTCTATTTTTAGGTGGTTTTTAATTTTTCTCCTTAAATTTTATGGTCTTTAATATCTTCCTTTTAACACCTTAAATTATAAATATGCGGACAAAAATACCCCTAATTTTTTATAAAATAAATCATAGTTTTTTTTATAAAAATAAGTAATAAGGATAAAAATTAAAGACCATCAATTTAAGGGATAAAAATTAAAGATTACGTCAAATAAGGGCAGTCCGTGCAAAAACTTAATTAAGATCAGCTGTATAATTAATTCTTATGATCATATTTCTCTCGTTATTTTGATTCAACGTGGGTGATTAAGATTGAAGTTTTAGCTTAATGGCGCTGGAAAAATCTGCATTTTCCTCCCTTTTTTTTTAATATTCTTTCTATGCATTGACCCAACTTTTCCCAAAAAGTGTGGGGGAAAAAATGTACTAATATTAAGATTGATTAAATCTTCCTTCTAATTATTAGAATGAACAACTTTTCTTTTTAAGAGTAAATTTTTGTTACAAGGTTTGTGAGTTGATGTCCATTTCAACAAACTTCAAATGTACTTTTAAAAAAAATTTAGATGTAAATTATTTTTTATAATATTTTAGATACAAATTATTACTTAATGTTTTTTTTTATAAACGATTTCTTCAAATATATATTTTTAATTATTAATTTTAGACAATATTTTAGTAATTCAACTTTGAAAACCATCATTTTACTGAATCAATTATTATATACATTGTTGACACAATTCTATAAGTAATAAATTGACAAATTCTAAATAATTAAAGATAAGAGTTAAAATTATAGAGTTTGATTCAACAAGTAGATAATTTGGTGTACCCCATTTTTAATATGTTTGTTGTAATGCTTGAAAATTAAGAAGAAATAAAAAAAAGAAGAGAATTTGCAATTCACTTTCTTCAACACTTGACTATTGATTCATATTTTAGTAAAAAAAAACATACTTAAAGTATCTCAATTTATTGAGTTTTTATCCAAACTATCAGGTGTTTACTTTTTTCAATCTGAACTATTACCAACAGAGGCGTATCCAGAATTTTGAGATGATGGGTGCACTGTTATAAAAAGGTTGATCTATGATATAAATTTGATCGGTTCGACATTTAGGTTTTTACTACTGAAAACCATTAAAAATTTAAAATTATAGGTCTAAATTTAATTCGTATATATATATATATATATACCAATATACCACTTAGAGAAGTGTTATCTAATTTTAGAAAGAAAAATAAAACAAGATGAATATAAAATTTAAATTTCTAACCTTGGAGAGAGGTGCACCCAGTCATAATCGCATTATGTGATATTTCAAGTGTGGGTTCACACATATATATTTTCATTATTTTTAAAAAAATATAACACTACTATATATGATCTCGAGAGGGGACCATGGGTTCACGTGAACCTGGTGACCCCCTTAGATACGCCTCTGATTACCAACTACTTATTGAAACACTTCTGAACCATCAATTATTCTCTTTTCCTACCAGAAATAATAAATATCACTATTGTTTGTGTAGTAAAAGAAACAATTGATAATTGAGACCATCGATAAATTGGTGATAGTTCAAATAGATGAGCACCTAATAATTAATTCAAAAAACTCAAAATAAAATAAAATACTAATATCCCTCAAATAATTAGTAAAATTCATTGAATATATGCTTACCAAAAAAGAAAAAATCAAAGTTGCATCACATTTCTTCAATTTACAATTTTCTATTCAATTTGCAAGTTGGATATTTTAAAAAATAAATATTATTTGCAAGTTGGAGAAAAGCTAGGACAAGCATGTGAATATATTGAAAAAGTCAGAAAATAATTTATGGCTGCTAAGTTAAGTCTCAAATATCTTGAAGAAAAAAATATCGAGGTGTTCCCATATAAGATTGCATAACATATCCGTGGCATGAATATTGCTGTCACCATACAACAGAATACAGAGAGCAAAGTAATAATACACTAAAATAGTTCATGTCATGTGCCATCCGTGCCCAAAATAACACTTCACATTCACTGAATCTCCCAACACAAGCAACCAACAATTAATTGTGTTACCCACCTAGCGTAATTAGTAAAGTTGTTATTGTGTGATCAGAAGGTTACGAGTTTGAATTATGAAGATAATTGATAAAGTTATTGTTGTGTGATCGGAAGGTCACGAGTTTGAATTGTGAAAATAATCTATTGTAAGAAGACAGGGCAATGCGCTTGGTAGACCATTTGGATTCTTCAAGTTCTTAATATTGATCAAATTGTATTTTAAAAACGTAAAAGGATTAACATTGCTCTTAAATTATGTGAAATTGAACAAAAATGACCGACTGTTAATAGTTTGATCAAAAAATGCCCGGCTGTCAGTAATTTGATCCAAAAATGTCCCTGTTATTACTTAATGGATCAAAATTGCCCCTTTTCCTAATAAATGTATTATTTCATTTCTTTTTAAAACGTCATTCTTTTCCTAATAAAAATATTACTTTTAAAGAATTAGCGGTGGAGACATTTTTGGACCAAACTATTAGTGATTTAACTATTTTTGGACCAAACTAAAGACGACACAACATTTTAGACTAAACTATTAATTGATGACATTTTTGTTCAATTTCACATAGTTCAAGGCATTTTTTTTATCCTTTTCCGTTTTAAAATAATAAGTTCACATCTACTATTTGTTGCGATTTTAATGAATTTTAAAACAAATTTATGTTCCACGTCGAAAATACTGACCTGGTGATTAAGCATTGCATCGGCCAAGACATTGAGGCCAGATGCAAAATATCATAACATAAGCAGATCCAAGATTTTAAATTTGTAATCATAGAGCTTTGGATGTACTACGTTATATAGGAGGACTTCATAATACTCATCCAACATCAGCTTATTATAATTTTCACGTCTCAAATTAACCATATTGTCCTATGCATTTAGAATCCCATCTACTTTGAGCTGAAGATAAAGCATTAAAAAACTTCTAATAATAATATCAAAGAAGAAATCTCAGCAAGGATATACAACAATCTCCTCTTAAAGCAAAGTATCAGTTCAAATGAAGAGATATCTTTCCCTCTTATGAACACAATTAATTTGTAATCAAAATTAATTCAGGCACATGAGTTACAATCATAACAATAATGATGGCTTTCAACAGACTTCAAGCTCATTTAGTAGCAAAGTCATGTCAAGTAACCATGACTTAACACTTCCAAGTAAAAAAAAAGGGCACAGGTAAGTCCTGTTC
>JAJOOS010002027.1:0-25386 GCA_029582725.1 Solanum chiquidenum
AAACTGAAGTGACTAAATGAAGAAAATACTACCATTGCAATGTTAAGGAGTAACATAACTACCAAGGCGAAAACTTGATTTTCTTCGAGTTGACTATTTTTTTAGCAAGAAATGCAAAAACGATATAAGAGTATATGCTTAATTGTGTTGTGCATGCAGTCAAGCTATCAAGATTGTTATGTATATATAGATATTTGGAGAAGGAATTAAAGAAGTGAGTTGAGATATTGTTTAGTACTACCAAATTAATCCAGATTTGATTATTTGAAACTTTTACACTCATTAGCTTTATTTAGATCAATAAATTTAAATTACTACATAAAGAAAAACAAAATCATAGCAAACTGAAGTGACTAAATGAAGAAAATACTACCATTGCAATGTTAAGGAGTAACATAACTACCAAGGCGAAAACTTGATTTTCTTCGAGTTGACTATTTTTTTAGCAAGAAATGCAAAAACGATATAAGAGTATATGCTTAATTGTGTTGTGCATGCAGTCAAGCTATCAAGATTGTTATGTATATATAGATATTTGGAGAAGGAATTAAAGAAGTGAGTTGAGATATTGTTTAGTACTACCAAATTAATCCAGATTTGATTATTTGAAACTTTTACACTCATTAGCTTTATTTAGATCAATAAATTTAAATTACTACATAAAGAAAAACAAAATCATAGCAAACTGAAGTGACTAAATGAAGAAAAATACTAACATTGCAATGTTAAGGGGGAACATAACTACCACTCAACTTATTGCATGGGGAAAAAAGGAAGATAAGCATGAAAAAGTGGGATTTTATGGATATTTTGTTTTTTTTAGATTATAAAAATGTATGCTTTTTTTTATTTTTACTCGGTACTCACATTAAAATATGATTAAATTTATATTTATACATGGTAAAATTCATTTCTAAGGACACTGCTTCCAATAGAATTGTTTTCATGGCATACATTTTCTTAAGTGAACTCTGAAACATAAGATAACTTTAAAATAAATTAAATAATATCTAGTTATATCTATATTTTTTTAAGTTTTAATGTTATATCTAATTAAATTTAATGTGGTAGTATAAATGAGATTGATTATGAATATATTTAAGTACAGAGCCATCAAGATTTGATTGTTTGCGTTTTTAATATTCATTTTACTTAATTTAGATCAACAACAAATTTAAAATAAGTGTTTAATACTCATTTTGCTTTATCTAGATCAACCAATTTAGAATACTATATAAAAGAAAGATAAAATCACAGCAAACATAAGTAACTAAATGAAGAAAAACACTAAAATTGTAATGATAACTGAAAAACACTAAAATTGTAATGATAACTAATTAGTGTGTAAAGGAAGATAAACATGAAATGTGGGATCATACGAATTTTTTATTTATTTTGAGATTATAAAGGTCTTCGAGTTAATTCATAATTGAATAATCACTATATATTATAATGTTGGTTCTAGGCATGGGACTCTTTATATTGGATTTCACACTATAACCAACTAATGAATTTGTTCGCGCTTCCTGCAGTAATAAAAAAAGTCAAATAATTTATTAAATATTATTTAAATAGAAAAGGTATTAATTATATATATATATATGTGTGTGTGAGTGTGTGTGTGTGTGTGTGAGAGAGAGAGAGAGAGAGAGAGAATTTTAGTTGAAAATTAAATATTTTTTTAGAGTTTTTCTTCCATAAAAAGAATATAAAATAAAATTATTATATTATACATTTATATAAATGTGTAGATATATAATTTTGTTTCATAGGGAAAAAGTATTAATTTTTTTTACATAGTTCTTAAGAACATTCTTGTAATTTATAACGATTTAAAAACAAATAATATAAATATACTATTTTATAAAGTAAAAAAAGGCAACAGAAGAAGAAGAAACAAAATAAATATACTTTTAAAGAATAGATGAAATTTATTGTGTTTGTTAATTATAATTAATATACATTTAGTGTAAATAAATAATGGTTATAGCTAAATAGTGAGTAAAATTTTAATCGTGAAAACTTCTACGTACCTATTTATCCATATACAATATATATTTAACTACATATACATACATCATCTTCTTATTTTGAATTTTATTGATAAATCTAACATTAATTTATAATTTCATTAGTATAAAACAAATTAATATTAGTTAATACTTTCTATTATTCATTTGCATCGTTAAATTTGACTTTATTCATTTTGATATTGTCCGCCCTCCTCTAACCAAATATGAATCATAATTATGTTCAATGAATTGAATTTTATTGAAAATCAATAAACAATTATTACGAAGTTATAGAAAATTGATACAACTTGACTTTATGATGATAAAGTAAGTTATACCTTTTCTTTAGAATATCAATAATAACAAAATTATTTTAAATAATATAAATATTCTTCTTTGTGTATATAATTTTTTTAAAGAATTTCCTTATCCCCTCTCTTTGTCACTCTTACTTTATACTTATCTTTTAAAGTTTTCTTTTGATAGTTTTAAGAATTTACATAACAAGCATCAAATAAATAATATATTTTAATCATTAAATATTATTTCTTTTAAGCAATCAATTATAAATTTTAAAATTTAATTAGTTATTGTCAGATTTTCAACATAATTAAGTTACTAATTTGAATCAAGAGAAAATAATTATAAATTTTAAACTTGATTTGTACTAATATCATAATCTATCTATATATATATATATGGCATGCCTCTAAGGGCTAGAAAGTTATTTATCTTTTTTGTGGTTTTCTTGAAAAAAAATTATTTATCTTTCAAATTTTCTCGTTTATAATTTGAAGGTGATATTTAAAAAAGTATCTTACATAAATCTCATAGTGTAAAGAGTAAATTACATCATATCCCTACTCTTTATTTCTAATTACAATAATCCCTTAAAATTTGTATCTTCCGGATACATAAGTCACCATCCGGATACATTAATTCACCATCCAGATACATTAATTCTAATACAAGAAAAATCTTTCTGTTGCACTAAAAAGGGAATAAAATCTAAAAATTAATTAAATCTCATAAATTACGCTTACATTTCTTCTTACTCTCAATCATACAGAGGCAAATCCTAACAGTACGAAGAAATTCAAAATTTCAATTGCTCCCTCCCTTCCCTCCCGTTCAACGAAGAAATGTTTCACATTTGATTCAAAAACGTTTGTCGAAATTTTGGGTAAGATACATTAAATAAGTAATTGTTACCCATAAGATGTTAGATTTGAGATCGATATATTACCGTGTGGTAGTTGCTATGTAATTGATACATTTAGTATAAATTTGAATTTACGTATCATATCTAAAAAAATTAGTGCATGATACATTATTGTTTATGTATCTCGTTTAAATTGATAAGTATTGTATTGTTACGGGATACATTAAACATGCAATTGTTGCTCATAAGTTGTTTGGTTTGAGATCGATAGATGTAGTATAAATTAGTATTTATGTATTATGCTCGTGTAATTTGACGTAGCTATGTATCATATACAAAAAAAAAATATGAATATGATAAACAATGATTTAGTTATAAAATAGTACTGCACACACATAACAAACATATGATACATAGTCAATAAATTGAGTTTATTGTTAGTGCTTTCCTGTAAAAAAAAAAAAAAAACTGGAAAGAAAAAAATAAATGAAGAATTAGCTCTTGATTAACTTTAAATCATTAACTGGAGAGAGAAAATATTTAAAATTCAAAATAAAGGAGTGATGAAGGTAACTGGTGATATAGTGGAGTGATTATAGGCATGAAAAAAGGAGAAAATAGTGGAGTTGGAAGATTGAAAGTTATGTTTATGGATTGGAGAAATTTTGAGAAAAAAGAGGAATTTTTATAATTTTTATAATTTTTTCTAATGATAAAGAATAATAGAAAATAGGATAAACAAGAATGTGTAGTAAAGTAATTTTTCATTTAAAAAATACCAAAATCATCATTATTATTATTCAATTAAATAAACCATGAATATGCGTAGATGTTCGGTTAAACTACCTTTCAGACTTTCAGCTCCAACGTTTTTCATATTCCCATATATACACATTTAATGTTCTCCTACAAATACAAATTGAGGTGCTGGGATCTTCCGTGCCAATTTTTTTTCATTTTTCATGTTATGTATCCCAATCACCATTTAGTTATTTCTTTTAGAATATGATATTAATTTTGTGCAAATTCTTTTGAGAATTTTTCATACCGCCTAACTTAGTTACAATTTTTACATATCTTATGATAATATTTAATATTTTTTATACTTTGATTATTGTATTATATATTTTGTTATAGTTATTATTTCTTTTCTCTAGAATATTTTATCAGGCTTTGTATAGTATTTTATTATGATTTCTTTACTTTTGCTATTTTTTTTCTCGAGCAAAAGATCTGTAGACAACATCTCTACCTTCAAAAATAAGGTAAGGACGATACCCTCCCAATATTATTTCATATCCATGTGCTAATTATTTTAATTTCTAATTAAAGTGAATAACTATATTAGTACGTACTAGGGGTGTACAAAATCGAACTGAAAATCGAATTAAACCGCAAATCAAATCAAATAAAAAAAAACTGACTAATAGTTTGATTTGACTTGGTTTGGTATTGGAAAAGAAAACCCGACTATACTTGGGTTGGTTTGGTTTAAACTTAAAAAAGTCAACTCGAGTCCAAACCAACCCGACATTATATATAATTTTTAAAATTTAGTTTAAACATAAAAGTATTTACTTTGATATAATTTTTAAATATTACTTATATGTTTTCATACATTTTTTATCTTTTAACATATTTTTCAAGTTTTTTGAGAATTAGAATTTTTAATGGTCCAATAAAGGTTACAGTCCATAGATATTAGTAACTCTAATAAAGCTCAATTCAAAATTAAATCAATACTAATGCCAATAAAATAAATTAATTCAACACTAGAATGACAATAATGTTGAATATTTGTTCATTAGTTTTACATTGATTTAGACATACATAACCTTGTTTTAATTTTTTCTCTAATGTTTAATCATCTAATTAATACTTATTAGACTTATCGGAAAAATCTAAAAATTTGAAAAATTTTGAGGTTTATTAATTTGGTTTGATTTAAAAATTTAAAAATTCAACACAAATGATTTGATTTTGTATTTGAAAAATCTGAATCAACCCGAAAAATCCGAGGTTGAAAACCCGAAAAAAACTCGAATTTTATTAGTTTGATTTGGTTTATAAATTTAAAATTTCGATATAAATAATTTAATTTAATATTTGAAAACTCGAACCAACCCAATCACGTACCCCTAGTACGTATAAATGTATCTCCTCAATTTTTTCATTCATCTGTCGCTACAATTTTTCAGTCTTCCAATTTTCCTCTTATGCCTAATAGTAGTCTATTATTTATAATTTTTTTTGGTTTTATTATCTCTATGTATATGGTGGAGTGTTAGTTGTCTAAATAGATTATCTTGTTCAATTATTTTGTATGAACTGACGCACATAAGGGATCTATATTAGTAAAGTGGTGTTATACGCTATTAATTCGTGATAGAGAAGCTAAAGACAGAAATAAAATCACAAAAACAAATTATGTTTTAATTTCTTAGTTTTTTTATTCTTAATTTTGACTTTTTTTTAGAGAATATTAATTAGGCATGAATTTTATTATATTGTTGGTAATACTTAAATTTGATTGACCTGTAATATGTATTCAATATTGGTATCATTTGATGGACATGAATGGATTGCTTTTTTGCTTACCATCATCACACCTTTCTAATTCTATTCTTATAAATTTATAATTAAAACTCTTTTTATTCATGGAAATTTTTTATTATTCACGTATTTACCAAATTCAGACTAATGAAATAGTTATTATTGTTGCAACCTCTTAAATTTCTTATTTATGCAAGGAAAAAAAATATGACAAAGCCTCTAGCGATAAGAATAAAGTAATCCTTTTTTTTCCATTTACTTCTTTTTAAAATAAATCAGCCCAACAATCTTTTCAACTTCTTTAATTATATCATTTATATGTTTTTCTTAAATATTTTTAAAAATAATTCTCATTAATCTTGATTCTTAATTAATCTCATTGATTTCTTTTTAACTATCTTTAGAATGGTGACGTTTCGAAAATGAAGGGTAGTGCAGGGAGGGTAGAGGACCATGTACCCCTATTTACTACTTCATATTAGTACGTGTAAATAACAACAAAATTCAATAAAGACCTTCATCTTCTCCACATCACGCCCTCTTATACATTGCTATGTACCACATGGTGGTTTTCTTTTGTTTTTTTGGTCAGATGTTCAAGCCTTTTCGATTGAAAAGTGATTATACCATCACGTTGTTATTTTCACTTAACTCTTTATACCATATATTAATATTTGTAACAGTTTTTCTGTTTATAGTACTAATATAAAACAATTAAAAAGCATTTTCTTCCAATGCATATATATATATATATTAAAGATTTGACTGAACACCTCTCTTTGATAATAACTTCACATTTGACTAAATTATGAAAAAGATAGAGAATATGAAGATCTTACCTTTATTTTATAAGATAAATATTTTATTTGAAATATCTAATAAATGACTCCAAATATTTAGTCACAACATTTCAGATTTTTAATGACGAGACACGAATAAAATGTTACCATTTTAAAAAAAAAACAAGTCACGATATTCTTGGGTTAGCCAACAAATAACACTACATATTATTATTATCGTTTTTGTATTGCCCTCGCCTTTTTTATCACCTTATTTTTAAAGCACAATATTCTCAACGTTCCTCATTCTTCTAAAAAGAATTATTTATTACTAGCTCAATTGGACATTCATTTGTTCCTATAGTTATTTACTTAAAATATTTAATATTTTTTTTCATATGATAGACAATACCTTTTTTTTTTAATTGGAAATTACATTTATTATTTATTTTTTCAAATTCTACCTACTAATAAAATATATTTGCTACTAATTAAAGTAAATTTTAATGAAATTATTTATGACCGTGCGAAGCGCGGCTTAGTTTACTAGTTTCAATCATAATTAACATAAATTAGTGAGGAAGTGGTATAGCTTTATGATCTACTCTAGCATTTTAAAATACTAATTTGAACTAAAGAAATTATAGATTTACAACAATCAGAAGTTCGTATAAAAATTAAACTTAAGAGACATTATAAAGTGTAACAACCTGATTCCATCGTTAGGGAAAAGCCAATGGGGAAAGAATTTGGGCCAGAAAACTTTTTGGTAGTAACTTGGAAATTCCTAGCCTAGTCCAGATTTGGACGAAATCAGAGTCAGTGAGGTCTAGGGAAATCTAGTAATGAATGAGAGATATAATTATGTTTTCGATCACATGAATGTATAGCTAAGACGTTAAGGAAACTGTACGACTTTACGAAATCAAATTCGTGTAAGTAGAACTCCCGAAACTGACCTTAGCGTGAACGCGTAGTTTCTGATTGTCATGGGTTGAAGGTGTGTTGTGAAATAGGGGTTTGGAACTCTAAATTCGACTCTCTGTCTCCGTGCAAGCCGCCAGGGTGGGGCCGCTGTAGCGGGATAGGGTCCGCCACGCGGGACAGACGTGACTTATGTCGGAAATAAACCCCAAAAAAATTATTTTTCTACAAGTTTCATTCTTGAGAGCTAAGAGACGACCCAGGGCTATTTCTTAGAGGTTTTCCACCTCTTCTAGCACTAAAGGTAAGTATTTTACTCCCCTAATCCGTTTCTCGATCCGTAGAACTTAGATTCTTGGGTAATTATTATTGGGGGAAGGTTTTGATATGAAGTTAATGGTGGAAAAGCCCTAAGTTGGGTATTGGGATCTTGGGTTTAGCCTAGGGTTGATAATTTCGATTGTAATTCGGGTAATGAGGCCTCACTTATTGATCCTTGCATTAATTGTTTGTGTTTAGACCACGAACAAGCGGAAGTTAATTCGAAAAGGGAAGATTCAAGTGCCTTAAAGGGATTCAAGCTTGGTTTCAAGGTAGGTGATGACTTGATTTCATGTTTGTGTGATGTATGTTAGTAATTGCTTAATTGTATGTATGTGAATGTTGCACTATTGATCACACCTAATGTAAATGAGTATGAATGAACGATTGTATGCCATGAATCAACATTTGATTGTATGATTTGAGAATGTACATTGTGATTGTGATTGTGGTATGATGATTGGATTGAGTGTCACATTCTGACACACTAACTAGGATCAGATGTCAAGTACCGACATACATATTGGATCGGGTGCCACATTTCGGCGCATATATGGAATCAGGTGTCACGTCCGGCACACTAACTTGGATCCGGTGTCACGATCTGGCACACTAACAGTTTGGGTATGGGTTCCATAAGAGGACCATTGAATTTGATTCCAGGAGAGGACCATTGACTTGTCATATATGAGTATTATTGAGAATGTGGAATTGTAAGTTTCTCCTGAATTGATGACAGATATTGTATATGTTCTGTATATGCGTGTTTACTGTGTTGTAACTGTTTATATATGTTTCGCTTACTGGAATAGTCGTGTGATCCTACCATTTGTATACTGATACCGCACTTGCTCATTTTTTGTTGAGTACATGGCTTTTTCAGGCAGTTATTGATAAACCTCAGCTAGAAGATCAGTGATCGAGATCGGGTTTCAAGGGTGAGCAGTTCTTTCGGGCTACCATGGAGTCCTTCTTATTGTTTAGTCAATTTCCTTCGGACTTAGACTATTTAGTTATTTCTTATGTTAGTTGGGGTTGTACCCCTTTTTCTTAGACTTATTGAACTTTAGATGTTTTGGTACAATGACTTTCAGGTTATAGGGGTTGTTCTTCCACATTAGTTTGGTTATTTTTATTTAAACCTTTGGAGTTTATGGGAACTCTATATAAATTATGCATTTAAACCTGCTTCTGTATCTTTAAATGTTTAGATTTTGGGTTAATTTGATTGGTTGGATTGTAGTAATGGTTCTCCCACCGGAGGGTTGTGTGGGTGTCAATCATGACGGTTTGGGTCATGACAAAATTGGTATCAGAGCCCTAGGTTCGTTGATCTCATTGTACCAAAATGAGTCTAGTAGAATCTTGTGGAACGATACAGAGACGCTTGTAATTTTTTTTGAGAGGCTACAGGACTTTAGGAAATCTCTTTGTTTCTACTCCTTTCGTGTTATGACTTAAATCTAATTGGTATCTAGGTGATATAAATTGGTATATGAATTTCTTCACTCTATTCTGCATCTGGTTAGTAATTGAGTTGTAAAGGTGGAAACTACAACACCATCAATAGAAAATGTGTCCTTGGAAATAGGTATGTTTCCCTGACTCAAAGTATTGATTTAGAATTTCATCATGCTTATGTGAGAAAGGATTCGTCCTGATGATGGTGTCAAGTGTGAGGTATTTACTGACCACCGTAGCCTACACCATGTATTTGCTCAGAAAGATCTAAATCTGAGACAGCGAAGATGGATGAAGTTACTCAAAGATTATGATTTGACCATCCAGTATCATCCGGGTAAGGCTAACGTGGTGGCAGGCGCATTAAGCCGGAAGGTGGTGAGTATGGATAGTTTATCTTGCTTGGGGGTATCCAAGCGACCTTTGTCTAAGGAAATCCAAACCTTGGAATCTAAGTTCATGCAGTTGGGCATCTAAGAGAAAGGTGAGGTGTTGGCTAGCATTGAGGTTAGACCCACGTTCATTGAGGAGATCAAGGCCAAACAGTTTGAGGATGACAATTCGAATGAGATTAGAAATAAGACAGTGTCGGGTAAGGTGTAAGATAAGGTTCTTGATGTGGGAGGAGGGGGGTGTGTGTGCTCAGTTTTAAAGGAAGAATATGTGTTCCTTGAGTGTTCGACATTTCAGGTACTACTCTACTCTTACTTTAGCCAGTATTTCTTAGTTAATCACTCGGGGATGAGTGATGGGTAAATTGGTATCTATTGTAATGACCTGATACCAATTTACCTAGTGGGTGGATCCCTAGTGGTGGATCAGGTGTATCGATCCTGGGATGGTCTCTTTGTTGAGTGGGATGATTGAGAAGACTTGGTTATTGTAGATGACATATTTGGTGGTCTTCGAGTTGTTAAGGTATTCCAGTGGTTCTAGATGTACCACCTTGCTTTTGAGAATTTATGGAAGAGTTACCATGCGTATTTATGGTTGTCCGACAATCTAAATATTCGTCTAGTCGTCGAGGTCATGTATCGATTATGTGTAGTTGAATGTGGGGACCATTGGGTCCAATTCTATTGTTCTTAAGGGTAATTTGCAATCACAATTACTAAATCGAGCATTCGAGAGTGTTGTTAGAGGGTTTGTATGCTTGGACATATCCCTCGATGAGGAACTGATGTCTAAAGATCAAATTTTTATAACTTAAGATCGTGGGAATTATGTTGTGAGATGGAGAAGTTGATAAGAACTATGATTGTTTGGGTATTATGAGTGTGTGTTGGTTGGTTCAGGTTCACTTCTAATTGTAGTGAGTATTGATTTAGAATTTCATCATGCTTATGTGAGAAAGGATTCGTCCTGATGATGGTGTCAAGTGTGATGTATTTACTGACCACCGTAACCTACACTATATATTTGCTCAGAAGGATCTAAATCTGAGACAACGAAGATGGATGAAGTTATTCAAAGATTATGATTTGACCATCCAGTATCATCCGGGTAAGGCTAACGTGGTGGCAGACGCATTAAGCCGGAAGGTGGTGAGTATGGATAGTTTATCTTGCTTGGGGTTATCCGAGTGACCTTTGTCTAAGGAAATCCAAACCTTGGAATCTAAGTTCATGCAGTTGGGCATCTAAGAGAAAGGTGAGGTGTTGGCTAGCATTGAGGTTAGACCCACGTTCATTGAGGAGATCAAGGCCAAACAGTTTGAGGATGAGAATTTGAATGAAATTAAAAATAAGATAGTGTCGGGTAAGGTGTAAGATAAGGTTCTTGATGTGGGAGGAGGGGGGTGTGTGTGCTCAGTTTTAAAGGAAGAATATGTGTTCCTTGAGTGTTCGACATTTCAGGTACTACTCTACTCTTACTTTAGCCAGTATTTCCTAGTTGATCTCTTGGGGGTGAGTGATGGGTAAATTGGTATCTATTGTAACGACCTAATACCAATTTACCTAGTGGGTGGATCCCTAGTGGTGGATCAGGTGTATCGGTCCTGGGATGGTCTCTTTGTTGAGTGGGATGATTGAGAAGACTTGGTTATTGTAGATGACATATTTGGTGTTGTCTTCGAGTTGTTAAGGTATTCCAGTGGTTCTAGATGTACCACCTTGCTTTTGAGAATTTATGGAAGAGTTACCATGCGTATTTATGGTTGTCCGACAATCTAAATATTCCTCTACTCGTCGAGGTCATGTATCGATTATGTGTAGTTGAATGTGGGGACCATTGGGTCCAATTCTATTGTTCTTAAGGGTAGTTTGCAATCACAATTACTAAATCTAGCATTCGAGAGTGTTGTTAGAGGGTTTGTATGCTTGGACATATCCCTCGATGAGGAACTGATGTCTAAAGATCGAATTTTTATAACTTAAGATCGTGGGAATTATATTGTGAGATAAAGATGTTTATAAGAACTATGATTGTTTGGGTATTATGAGTGTGTGTTGGTTGGTTCAGGTTCACTTCTAATTGTAGTGAGTATTGATTTAGAATTTCATCATGCTTATGTGAGAAAGGATTCGTCCTGATGATGGTGTCAAGTGTGAGGTATTTACTGACCACCGTAGCCTACACTATATATTTGCTCAGAAGGATCTAAATCTGAGACAGCGAAGATGGATGAAGTTACTCAAAGATTATGATTTGACCATCCAGTATCATCCGGGTAAGGCTAACGTGGTGGCAGGCGCATTAAGCCGGAAGGTGGTGAGTATGGATAGTTTATCTTTCTTGGGGGTATCCAAGCGACCTTTGTCTAAGGAAATCCAAACCTTGGAGTCTAAGTTCATGCAGTTGGGCATCTAAGAGAAAGGTGAGGTGTTGGCTAGCATTGAGGTTAGACCCACGTTCATTGAGGAGATCAAGGCCAAACAGTTTGAGGATGACAATTTGAATGAGATTAGAAATAAGACAGAGTCGGGTAAGGTGTAAGATAAGGTTCTTGAAGTGGGAGGAGAGGGGTGTGTGTGCTCAGTTTTAAAGGAAAAAGTTGTGTTCCTTGAGTGTTCGACGATTCAGGTACTACTATAGTCTTACTTTAGCCAGTATTTCCTAGTTGATCACTCGGGGATGAGTGATGGGTAAATTGGTATCTATTTTAACGACCTGATTCCGTCATTAGGGAAAAGCCAATGGGGAAAGAATTTGGGCCAGAAATATTTTTGGTAGTAACTTGGAAATTCCTAGCCTAGTCCAGATTTGGACGAAATCAGAGTCAGTGAGGTCTAGGGAAATATGGTAATGAATTAGAGATCTAATTATGTTTTCGATCACATGAGTGGATAGATAAGACGTTAAGGAAATCATACGACTTTACGGAATCGAATTCGGGTGAGAAGAACTCCCAAAATTGACCTTAGCGTGAACGGGTAGTTTCTGATTGTCATAGGTTAAAGGTGTGTTGTGAAATAGGGGTTTGGAACTCTAAACTCGACTCTCTGTCTCCTTACAAGCCGCCAGGTGTGGCCGCTGTAGCGGAATAGGGTCCACCACAGTGGAACAGACGCGACTTAATTCGGAAATAAACCCCAAAAAAGTTATTTTTCTGCAAGTTTCATTTTTGAGAGCTAAGAGACGACCCAAGGCTATTTATTGAAGGTTTTCCACCTCTTCTAGCACTAAAGGTAAGGATTTTACTCCCCTAATCCATTTTTTGATCCAAAGAACTTAGATTCTTGGGTAATGATTATTGGGGGAAGGTTTTGATCTGAAGTTAATGGTGGAAAAAGTCCTAAGTTGGGTATTGTGATCTTAGGTTTGGCCTAGGGTTGATAATTTTGATTGTAATCCGAGTAATTAGGCCTCGTTTATTGATCCTTGCATTAATTATTTATTTTTCGACCACGACAAGCGAAAGAAATCTGAAAAGGGAAGATTCAAGTGCCTTAAAGGGATTCAAGCTTGGTTTCGAGGTAGGTGATGATTTGATTTCATGTTTGTATGATGTATGTTACTAATTGTTTCATTGTAATGCATGTATGTATGAGAATGTTGCACTATTGATCACACCTACTGTAAATGAGTATGAATGAACGATTGTATGCCATGAATCAACACTTGATTGTATGATTTGAGAATGTACATCGTGATTGTGATTATGGTATGATGATTGGATCGGGTGTCACATTTTGACACACTAACTGGGATCGGATGTCACATACCAACAAACATATTGGATCAGGTGCCACGTTCTGGTGCATATATGGGATCAGGTGTAACGTCTGGCACACTAACTTGGATCGGGTGTCACGATCCGGCACACTAACAGTTTGGGTATGGGTTCCATGAGAGTACTATTGAATTGGATTCCAGGAGAGGACCATTGACTTGTCATATATGAGTATTATTGAGAATGTGGAATGTAAGTTGCTCCTGAATTGATGATGGATATTGTATATGTTCTATATATGCGTGTTTACTATGTTGTAACTGTTTATACATGTTTCTCTTACTGGAATAGCCGTGTGATCCTACCAATACACTACACTGTGGTTTTGTACTAATACTTCACTTGTTTGTTCTTTGTTGAGTACAGGGCCTCTTCAGGCGGCTATTAATAGACCTCAGCTAGGAGATCAGTGATCGAGACCAGGTTTCAAGGGTGAGCAATTCTTTCAGGCTACCATGTAGTCCTTATTGTTTAGTTTATTTCCTTTGGACTTAGACTATTTGGTTATTTCTTATGTTAGTTGGGGTTGTACCCCTTTTTCTTAGACTTGTTGAACTTTAGATGTTTTGGTACAATGACTTTCAGGTTCTAGGGTTGTTCTTCCGCATTAGTTTGGTTAGTTTTATTTAAACCTTTGGAGTTTATGGAAACTCTTTATAAATTCTGCATTTAAACCTGCTTCCGTATCTTTAAATGTTTAGATTTTGGGTTAATTTGATTGGTTGAGTTGTAATAGTGGTTCTCCCACCGGAGGGTTAGTGTGGGTGTCAATCACGACGGTCTGGGTCGTGACATAAAGTTACACAAAAAAGAATGAAAGAAAGAAAAATAATACAATACACATATCATTAAATGACTCTAATCATTAAAAATAGAAGGAAAAAATCAATATATGATTGTCTAAGATCTTGTCGATATCCACTTCACAAGCCTATCAACATTCAATAGTTTTTTTCTTCTTCTATTTGTTTTTCAAATCAAACAAAAGCAAAGAGGCATCACTCTTGTTAATATCCACTACACAAGTCTATCACTATTCAAAAGCTTTTTTCGTATAAAAATTAAACTTAAGAGGCATGATAGAGAAACATAAGAAAAAAAACAGAGAAAAAAAGGAAGGAAAAAAATAGTATAATACACATAATCATTATGAATTTAATCATTTAAAATAGAAGAAAAAAATGAAATCAATATATAATTATCTAAGCTCTTGTCAATATCTACTTCACAAGCCTATCACTATTGAAAAACTTTCTTCTTCTTTTGTAAGCCAAACAAAAATATGAATACAATATTATAGGGAAAATGAAGGTTAACTTTGGATAGTTTCTCATGAAAGAAAAAAATATGAATCTATATAGAAAATAATGAAGGAATACCATCGGGTATCTTAACTTTCATATTTAATATTTAAAGGTTATGAATATGAAAAGTTGAAAATTCTGACAGTTATAAATATATGCACATTATATCTAATAAAGAAGATATATTATATAGTGGAAGGTGAAAAGTTGAGTAATTGAATATAAAGACTTTATGAGATATTAAAAATAAAATAAAAAATTAAATAAAGAAAAATGGTCAAAAAAGGAGAAAAAATAAATAAATATGAATGGAGACCATAGAGAAGTGCCACATCACCTTATCTATATTCCTCCTATATATATTGTTTTTGATACTTTTATCATTTTCTTTTAAATTTAAAATTTCCTCAACTGTTCATTATGCAATATAAGCATTGTCTATAGTGAGGTGATTATTAGGGTGGAGCTACGGTGTACTTCATCACAAAATTATACTGTATATATACAGATGAAATGTTGTTTGATATAGTTATATTATAAGGTTTGGATACTTTTGGATCAACTTGAGAGGTAGCTTAGTGGTGTAAACCCGTCTTTGAAGTGCCTAGACGTTCGTGTATGTAAGTTTGAATCCCGCTGGCTTTAGTTCTTTACTATTATAAAAGTAACACACACCTACCTCATCCCTCAAAAATAATAATAATAATAATGATAATAATAATACTAATAAATTACTTTTTATATCTATTAATTAATAATAATAGTTCTGATATTTTTGAATTGTTATTTATTAAAATAAATCCTTAATTAGTGATGTACAATGTATTATCAATAAGAAATAAAGAAATATATCAATAACCAATTGTATTCCAAACAAATGTGTCTTTGACTTTTTTATTTTTATATTTATTTATACTTTTCGTTAAAACTTTAAAATAAAATTTAAAATAATTCTATAACTCTACCAAAATTAAGAGTAAAACTGCTACACAAAGAAATTTTAAAAGAAATAGTTTGATTTTGTTCTCTATTCTTAGAGGTTAACAAAAACTTAAAACTTAAAAATGATTTCTTTCAAGATTGAACTCTCTTCTCCTTTTTTCTCTCCAGTCATCCACATCATATTATATTTACTATGAACTCATCAAATTTAAATATTATGCATTTTGATTTTAAAAAAATTGGTGCATTAATTCATTAAAAATGTCAATTTTAACATTGTGTAGTTCGTTTTTAAATTTCTCTGGTGCATCCTTTTAAAAAATAATATTTATAGTTTGGCACCCTTTATAAAATTCTTAGCTACACCTCTATCATTTCTTCACGAATTCTTAGTTTTCTTAAAGGGAAAATTATGGAACAAAAAAATTGCAAATATATTTATAGAACATAACTATAGTTTAAGAAAGAAAAGTTAAAATTTTATGCGTCGTTGATGTACAAAATTTTATACAACCCAAATCATCGTTATTTAGGAAAAGCAAACCGTCAGGGCAAAACTGGGCCACTGTCCGGCCATAGCGGGCTACATGCCGCTAGGGAGGCAGTGCCACAATGAGATAAGTTGCCGTCAGAGCGGGAATGGTGAGACAGAATGTAAATAACGCGAAGTCTGTTTTTCTTCTTTTTTCCCAAAACACCTAAAAGTTGTGTGAATCACCCCAGAAACCCTCCAAAAGCTGTCCCAAGAATGGGAAGGAAGGAGAAAGAGATTTCTAACGTGGGCATGGCAATAGCTTGTGGAATTCCTGTCAAATTCACCATCCCGTCGTCCGGAAAACCAGTTTTCAAGCTGCAATCCCTCTGCGAATGCTTGGCGCCCAGGTAATCTAGGTTTTATTAATTGAGTAGTTATAAACATGTTATTCCCTGCGTGATATATTGATCTTGACAGTAGAATTCGTGCGTAGACTTTTGTTCACCAAAAAGAGAAGGTTTGTAATTGTAGCCTATGGGTTACATCGGAAGTATAATATATGAGGAAGTGTAAGTCAATGAACTAGGGCTAGGAGATGGGTTAATTCCTAATTATGACGTTGGGGTCGAATCATTGTGACATTGTTTTATTGTGATATTGTATGCATGTGTGTATGTGAAGAATGATAAGGGGTGAAAACGAACCCAATGAACTGACGATGAATAATGCATGCCACGAACGAGTGTTTGGCTATACGAATTGAGTGTTGTACAATTATGAATGTGATTGTGATTGTGATTGTACTAACTGGGATCGAATGTCACGTACCGACATACATATTAGAATGGGTGTCATAATCCGACACACTAACTTGGATCAAATTTCACGTGCCGACATACATAATTGGAACGGGTGTCACGATCCGACACAATAACTTGGAACGGGTACCACGATCCGGTACACTAACAATTTTGGTATGGGTTCCACGAGAGGACCATTGACTTGTCATATGTGTGTATTGTTGAGAATGTCAAATTGTTCATTGATCCTGAATTGATAACTGACTGGTGCATTAAACATGGTTATATGGGTGGGTTGTGATGTGGTAAGTTAGTGGGGTATATGTGTTTGTGTAATGAATTGTGAATGGTTAGGCCCAAATCGAGATGTGATATGATAAGTGGAAACCAAGGGTCTAGATATCACTATGTTTACCTTAGAGAGGTGGTAATGTGTATTGTCGTGGAGGATCGGGGTGGTGTTACATTGTAAATGTCAAAAGTAAGTATTACCCGGATAAGGGATTAGTATTGAAACGGTTAATAGGCCTTGATAGAATGTACTATGGAGGCAAGGGGTTGAGAGGTGATGTGGAAGACGTAAGGGCGTGTCGTGAGTGGTTAGTCGGGTTGGTGGTAGTATATTCGGAATCTCCTTCGAGAGACAGACTGGTTAAGTTATGATCAAGAACGAAATGAGTAAGGGGTTAGAGTCAAGTGTACTAGCATGTGTTAAGTTTCCAGAGATGGTAAGAGCAGGAAAATATAAAGGTGGAGGAATGACTAGTTTATTGCATGTTTTCCTAGTCGGTTTCTTATATTATGTGGTGTGTACTCAGGTTGACTGATGATGCCTACCAATACGTGTGGTTGTACTGATACTACTCTAGCTATGCCTTTTTGGCATAGTCTGGATGTAGGGTCGGTGATGCTTTATTTAGTGAGGACGAAGAAATCTCCAGCAACTTTTATTTTTCCTTCCACATAGTGGGAGTTGTGTCTTTGCTATTTTGTTTATATCTTGTAAATTTTAGAAGTTCTTGTACCTGTTTGGACTAGATCCCTGGGGTATTAATTACTTTACAAGTCTTAACTAGAATTGTTTTAAAAACTTTTATTTATAAATCTATATGAAATGGTTTCATCTTAGATTTTCTTAATCTTCCGCATTGTTTAAATATTGGGAATTGAGGGTTCTCCTACTTAAGGGTTAGAGTGGGTGTCCGCACGGCTCGGTGGGTTGGGTCGTGATAAATTGGTATCAGAGCCCAGGTTATCGGTCTCTCCGTACAAGAGCAAATGTGGAGTAGACTCCTGCGGATGGGTGTGTTGACGTCCACATCTAATCTTCGTGAAGCTATGAAGCATTTTAGGAAGTCATTTTGTTTCTTCTCATCTTTCGTGGGAGTTGTCGTTTGTGGTATGAGTTGAGTCCAATTGGTATCTCAACGAGGTAACTGAACGTCGTAGTCCCGGCTGACGGGACCCAAGCAAGGTAAATTGGAATTGAGAAGGTTTTAATTAGTATCTAGCCTTAGAGGTTGTACAAATGCATGGATGATCAATAATGGTCATCTTTGGGGTGAACTAACTAATAATTTAGACTTGTCTATGAGTTGTAACTTGAATTGTGAATGCGTGCTTCTTATTGTCTGAATTAACTGTGAATGTGAAAAATGTTTTGTTTTGGTGTGATTACATGATTATGATTATGTGCACCATGAATGTATGTCTGAACTTTGATAGGTTCAATATGTTGGCCGAATTGTTGAAATTATTCAAGTGGTAACTGCTTGGGTATCGTGAAGCTCGTTGTGAAAAGAAAGTCCTGACTAAGTTCGGTGTGAGGGTCTAGATAATCTACGAAGTGATTCGTAAACAGAATTTGGATGTGCGTTGCGACCAACTAATAATCGTGTGAATGTCTGGGAGTAACCTGGGGAGGGGTATAATTGTTGTGAGGATATTGCGGGAATAAACTTTGGATGTACCCTTTTTGGTTGACTCGGGGGTAGACAACGAATATCCTAGTCAAAAGTATTACCCTAAAATGCCTATGTTATAGCTGGGAATCTATGGGAAATTTAGAAGAGAAACGAACCCAAAAAATATTGGTCTGGGTTTTGGTTCTGTCTGAGCCGCTGGGCGGGATTATTCCCGCGAGGGAGAGATCGCCAGAGCAGGACGGAGCGAGACAAAATCTCAGCCTTGTCTCCCCTGTTTTCCCTAAGTCACAATTATAGGCCCCGAACTGTACCCAAACTAATCTCCGCAATCCAAGTCATTGATCAACAATTGAATATAAGTTATAAACCTTAGCATTTAAATATCGGTCACGATAGGCAGCATAAACTAGCATCCATGTGCTTACAAGATGTAACAAAGTGAAAAGATAAAATAAAATATAGTTCCTAATTACAAGCGCAGGTGCGAAAAAACAAATCAAGATCCCTGGGACTGGGAGGTGTCATCGTTAAAGTCAAGGTCCTCTGAGGGTGCCATGCCCTTCACGGCTTCATCCATAAAGGTGAAATGCTGGAAGTCTCCTGTCTCGACTCGGGGAATCTCCTGTCCAGGGGAAACGCAAGTGAAGACGATCTTCAAGCTCTTTCATATCTGAACCATAAGACGATCCCTCTCCAGACCTTTCCTCCTCTCCTGGCGTAGCTGCGACGGAGCATCTCGACCTCCAGGGCAGTGTTGGGTGGAACCGGACTGGTGTTAGCAAATGAACGCCCCAGTCTCCTTTGGACAGCCGCTAAATCCTCCTCCACATGTGCACCTGAAAGTGGGGGCTGGGACTGGGAGGGATGGGTGTCGTCGCCTGCACCGTCTTCCCCTTCCTTGTCGTCTGCCTCCGCAACCGCATGACTGCTACTGGACTTGTCTGTCCTCCTTCTCTTTCTCCTAGAAGTAAAACCCGACTTAACCAAAAGAGGGTGAACGGGGGGGATCCATAGGGAGTACCTCATCGATGTCCATGAGGGGCACCCCTGCCCTCTTACACATTGCGGTCACCAACCCCAGCAGAAAGAACGCCTTATTCTTTCCCCTGTAGAATACCTTCCACTCAGAAATGATCTGCGCACCCACGTTCAACTCAATACCCTGAATAGCGCTCGCCACCACCAAGGCTCGAGGAAATGTCACGACAGTGCGGTTGCCCGATGGGCGGATCCTCCTAGTAACCAGTTGTATCCATCACTTAGCATCTGGTGACCAGTCCGTGCAAGTAATGCCCTCTATAGTAGGCCAGTAAACCTCGTCCCAGGGTGTATGCTCAACCAGCGTATCCCTCAACCAACCTAGGTTGATTTCCATCAGCTTGGCCTCGTAGTTCGCATTTGAGACCTCCGGCACCTCTAGTACCTCATTTATAGTTGTAGCATTCAGAAGGATGTCGACTCCCCGGATGTGGATGATCGGGTGAGGGTCATCCCAGCGGACAGTAGGGAGGATAGTATAGAACTCCCTCACCTAAGTGGAACGTGCATCCATGGGAGCCTCTGTCAGTGGGACCCAGCCAAATTCCATAAGACGGGCATAAAATGTGGGCTCCTTCCCCTCTAAACCTTGCAAGACAAAACCTCGCTCGCAGAAGAACTTATTGTTCCGATAGTCGTGATGTCTCTCCCGACTAGCAATATCGGGAAACCGGATGAAAGGTAGGTTTTCTTTATTAAGACCTACCATTTAGATAAGCTTGCAAAAGTTTTGAAATGTAAACATTAGAATGCAATGAGAGTAGTCTATTTTTGGTTAAAGGGGAAGGAACAAAAAATTTCTAGCTTAAAAGGGGTTCAAGCCACTGCCTCACGGAATCCCGCCACAGTGGCCCAAATCCAACTATAGCGGGATGAGGGAGGCTGCCACAGCGGGATGAACTCCTGGCGTGACCATGGTGCCCCACGTCCCAAAATCCGCATTTTCAACAGAATTTAAGTAGATCAGAGTGTATAAAGTACCCTAGTACCTAAATATACTATCATATTTGCAAAATAAACTCTGAATGATGTCCAAATCTAATTTTATTACCAAGAAGACCTTTTAACTTCCCCCACCATTTTGGTACCGATTCGACCAATTTTTTACGAAATCCTTACGCCCAGGACGTTGTGGAGACGTTGGGGATGTAAGGGAAGTGCCCATGCTATGTTTTTCTACCAAACTAACAAACTAAGTTCATTGCTGAAAAACTACCCACAAACCGTTTCTAATCGATTGTTTAGTAGCATGCAATCATAGTTAGGTAAGTATTGAAGTAAAGAGCGTAAGGATCGATAACATTACCTTGTTTTTGACGTCCGAAGAGAAGGGTTTGAGAGAAGTTTTAAGAAATTGTGAGTAGAGAAGGAGGAAATGGGGAAACCATTCCTCTTTCCCCCTTAAACTATTTTCAATCTCCTGCTACAGCGGGAGATATCTCACCACATCGGCCCCGCCTCAGCGGAAGGCCTGCTGCTCTGGCGGGAACATACTGGGTAGATAAGACGCGTTCCTTTCTTCGCATATTGATTTAGATCCCTGATCAGTCCTTTGAGTATAAAATCTTTCGTGTTTTGATTTGAAAAGTCACCATTCTTCGTGGCTTTGTAACAGACCAATTAATTAGTCTAAAATACTTCGCGATAGGGGGCATAATGATCCCTTCGCTAGTCGTTCGGGGACGAACGAGGGTAAATTTGTATCTATTGTAACGACCCGAATTGTCATTACTTAGAAAAAGTAAAACGTCAGGGAAAAATTGGGCCACTGTCCCGCCAGAGTGGGCTAGATACCTCTAGGGCGGCTGCGCCATAGCGGGATAAGTTGCTGCCAGAGCGGGAATGGCGAGACAGAATGTAAATAACGTGAAGTCTGTTTTTCTTCTTTTTCCCAAAACACTTAAAAGCTGCATGAATCACCCCAGAAACCTCCAAAAGCTTCCCTAAGTTTGGGAAGGAAGGAGAAAGAGATTTCTAGCATAGGGATGGCGATAGCTTGCAGAATTCCAATCAAATTCACGGACCTATCTTTCGGAAAACATGTTTTCAAGCTGCAATCCCTCTGCGAATGCTTGGCACCCAGGTAGGCTAGGTTTTATTAATTAAGTAGTTATAAACCTGTTATTCACTGCGTGATATATTGATCTTGACAGTAGAATCTGTGCGTAGGTTTTTGTGCATAGAAAATAGAAGGTTTGTAATTGTAGCCTAGGGGTTACATCAGAAAGTATAACGTATGAGGAAGTCTTAGTCAATAAACTAGGGCTAGGAGATGGGTTAATTCCTAATTGTGAGGTTGGGGTTGAATCATTGTGACATTGTTTTATTGTGATGTTGTATGCATGTGTGTATACGAAGAATGATAAGGGGTGAAAATGAACCTAATGAATTGACGATGAATAATGCATGCCACGAACTAGTGTTTGGCTATACGAATTGAGTGTTGAACAATTATAAATGTGATTATGATTGTGATTGTGATTGTACTAACTGGGATCAGATGTCACGTACCGACATACATATTTGGAACGGGTGTCACAATCCGACACACTAACTTGGATTGGATGTCACGTACCGACATACATAATTGGAACGGGTGTCACAATCCGACACACTAACTTGGAATGGTTACCACGGTATGGTACACTAACATTTTTTGTATGGGTTCCATGAGAGGACCATTGACTTGTTATATGTGTGTATTATTGAGAATGTAAAATTGTTCATTGATCCTGAATTGATAACTGGCTGGTACATTAAACATGGTTATATAGGTGGGTTACGATGTGGTAAGTTAGTGGGGTATATCTATTTGTGTAATAAATTGTGAATGGTTAGGCCCAAATTGGGATGTGATATGATAAGTGGAGACCAAGGGTCTAGATGTCACTATGTGTACCTTAGAGAGGTGGTAATGTGTATTATCGTGGAGGATCGGGGTGGCGTTATATCGTAAATGTCGAATAGTAAGTATTAACCAGATAGGGGATTAGTATTGAAACGGTTAATAGGCCTTGATGGAATGTACTAGGGAAGCAAGGGGATGAGAAGTGATGTGGAAGACGTAAGGGCATGTCGTGAGTGGTTGGCCGGGTTGGTGGTAGTATATTTGGAATCTCCTTCGATAGATGTTGTGCCGTAATTTTACTATCTTTAGAAAAAATCACTTTTTCGAAATGTTCTAAGTATAAAACAATTAGAGAAAAATACTTAGAAAAGAGTCGCCACTTAATTTTTTAAAGAAATTAAGAAAACTTATAATTTTCAAAGATTTAAACAGAAAAAATTATTTGAAAATACCAAAGGGGGTTCGGGGTTCAATTTACACTTCGAGAAGAGTTTAAGCATTCGAAGTGCCCGCTAACATGCGGTTGACCGACGATTTGACTAAAATGACTTCGATTAATTTTGAGAAAATAATAACTAAGTAAAAGACTCGTTTTTATTATTATTTTATTATTTATTTATTATTATATAATTATCTTAAGGAAAATAGGGCTAAGGAGGATTTTTATAAAGGGAAATAGATTTAAATGTTGACAAAAAAAACTAAAATAAGAACTAAGTAATAAAATATATATACCTTAATTTGAAAAATAAAATGACCATTCTTGGGAATTTAATTAAATTAAACCATAAGATAATCAAAGTATTAGTCGATACAAATAAACAATAATGGGGAGAAGGATGAAATATTGAATTTGGGCCTTTGGCCCAAATTTTAAATCTGCAAAAATAAATAAATAATAAGTCATTGGGCTTTTGGTCCTCTCTTCCATCTTCATTGATCATGATATACACCAAGTGTATATTCGAGGTATACATCATGTATACCACCAATTCTCGGACTTTCGAACCTGTAATTTTATTTTTTAACTATATATTTCTGCATTTTCTACCTGTACTCTTTATGTTTTTCCCCGTATATGATAGTTTCTGACTGTATATCGGTGTATACGACAGGTATATCAGCTTGTTTTCAACTTTTCCAGAGCTTGAAAAATTAATTTCCAGTATTATCTTTCTGCTCTCAACCTATACACCAGCTATTTGGACTCAATTAAGAAATAAGTGGACGTGGGCCTTTACGGCCCATTCGGAATATGGGGGAGGAGATAGGAATCCGAGAGGGCTTGGATAGTATCACATACCACAAAAATGATAAGGATTAGTATTTGAAAATAATGTCTCAAAACTGTAACTAAGTAAATAAATTAAAATTGTCATGTAATCGATATACGCTCAAAATAAGCAAACGCTAAGCAAGAATCTAGATGACTTTAATGAGATGAACCAAAACAGAGGTGGAACTAACTCCCTTGTCACATGCTCATCTAAATGCACTTCCTAAACAACAACAAAATATACTAAAATCTAATTCGTGAAGTCACCTAACTTCAAATATCGACACGAAATGCATTTAGCATACCAAAAAATGATCAATCCGAGCATTTGGACTCCTTTCCTATATATACTATATGAACAGATCACAAATACAACAAACTTAAATTGCTAATTATCCTACAGTCAGTAGCTTAAGTAGAAAACACTCCTAATACCTTTTGGACTCTTAAAATAACATTTAGGAACAAACATAGCAGGTAGTATTTTGCAGAAAATAAATAAGAAAATAAGAAAAAATCTTACAGGAATGAGAGGTCCCAACAAATATGATAAAGAAGGGAACGTACGTGACTTAAAATTTGAACAAAATAAGCTAAAAGTCAATTATTCAAACAACAACCTATTATTGATTCTAACTCTTTTTTTTTTTTTGTAAAGTGGTCATTCATATTTTCTCAAGAAGCTACAAACGACGAGCATGAAAATTGACACGAGAGCGAGGCAAAGCTTTCGAAATAAAAGCCACGAAGAACCCAAGACAAATGATATCAAGTTATAAGATGCAAGATGGAATAGATAGCGACACGGTATTAAGGAAATCTCGGGTTAAACTAATGCCCTATTTTAATCAGTTACGCCATTAAAAAAAAAACAAGAAACATGGAACAAACTTGAGGAGAGCAAAGATGCATCTCATTTTTTTATTTTTTATTTTTTATTTTTTTTAAAAACCTTAATCCGACAAGTAGAGCTATAACATTAAAGGTTTCCATGAAAGTGAGAAGAGGTATGTAAAACTAGGCTGGTATAAAACCAAATGCCAACCTCCAAACACGCGCACAAAAGAAACGGAACTATAGTCGAAAGCAAATCCTTGGAAGAGAGAACGAATATGACTTAACATTTGGAAACTGTAGTATTGATATTCAGTCCGCATTTAAGCATAATATAAGAAACATGAACCCCCTCTTTTAAAACAACCAACAAAACTATTATAAACATTTTAGCTTTCAAGCTAGAATAAGCAGACGGCAAATACACTCAACAAAACTATGGAAACATGCTGAAAATGAAGAGGAATAAAAAACCAAATAGACGGTTACACGTCCGCAATACAAAATAGGACGGCCATGGAATTTAATCAAGAAGAAAATAACCACTTATGCTCACCG
>JAJOOS010002028.1:0-33936 GCA_029582725.1 Solanum chiquidenum
TAAATGAATTAAAATATATAAGAAAAAAATATTTAATTAGATAAATATTTTTATTATATATATTAAATTATTCTATATTTTAAAATAATTATATATTATTTTATAATTTTATATGAGATTCAGTTTAGATATATTTCATTAAAAATAGAGTTTTATATATCTACACTCTCAACCTAACCCTCGTAATTCAAATCCCCTCCAAATATCTCTCCTTTTTATCTCTCACACTATTCCTCTTGTTATTGAATATCATTACATTTCATGGAGCAATCCATATTCAATTTTGGAAGTTTGTAAATGATTTTATTCATTTTTGTGTCATGTATCTAATTTAACAAGGTTTACAATAGTTATTTTCTTTTACTTTTAAAGAGTTATATTAATACCAATTTTTTTTTTTTTGAAGGTTCATTGTTTCAGATTTTTTAAAATGCTTTCATTATTAAAAAATATATAATCAAAAGGATTGTTATTCAACACAATTATAATCTACTCAATAACCTTCATTTGATTTGGATTAAACCCAAAAATTCTAAATTGCAAGGTCTTTTCTATAGTTCTCTCTCATAAAGATAGTGACATTTTAGTTGAAAATAGACACTCTGAAAGTGTTATATGTATCTAAATCAGATACATTGAATTATTATAAAATTGCGATAAAAAATCAACACTAAAACAATTAGCGAAAATGAAAACCCACCTAAGCCAAGTGCACCTTTATTTTTGATTTAGATGTTCATGAAAAAATTAATGTTGACTAATGCTTTGCTTCTACTAATGTTATTTTGATTCGTCAATTCAGTTATTATTGAATAAAATATTATTAGATATATCTATAACTTATTTAAATGTATATTATAAAATTTATACCCAAACATACTTACTAGATAAACTAATGTAAATTTATGTTGTTTCCTCTTTAAATTCACATAATTAGAGTTCTCAAATTCAAATTTATTTGAATACGAAATCTCATATTAAAAACACCGAGTGAAAAATCGAAAAAGAAAAAGAAAAGTGTATTCGACTCCACGTGTATATGCAAACCGAAGAAAAAGGGCAAAGAAAAAGAACATAAAAGCCCTTCTCTCTCTCTCTTTTCACACTTCACACAAACAGTGTTGAGAAGAATCAATTCTCTTTCGCCGAAATTTTCTCTCTACTTCATCCATGGCGGCTCCAATCCCAGAAAATCTCAGCCGTGAACAGTGTCTTTACTTAGCCAAACTCGCTGAACAAGCCGAGCGCTATGAAGAAATGGTTCAGTTCATGGACAAACTAGTCCTCAACTCCACGCCGGCATGCGAACTCACCGTTGAGGAACGGAATCTCCTCTCTGTCGCTTACAAAAACGTGATCGGCTCTCTTCGTGCTGCCTGGCGTATTGTTTCCTCCATTGAACAGAAGGAGGAATCACGGAAGAACGAAGAGCACGTGCATCTTGTTAAGGAGTATAGGGGTAAAGTTGAGAATGAACTTTCGCAGGTTTGTGCTGGTATACTCAAGTTGCTTGAGTCAAATCTTGTTCCGTCTGCTACCACCAGTGAATCGAAGGTGTTTTACCTTAAGATGAAAGGTGATTATTACCGGTATCTTGCTGAGTTTAAGATTGGAGATGAGAGGAAGCAGGCTGCTGAAGACACTATGAATTCTTATAAGGCTGCTCAGGTACTGTTTGAGTTGACTTTTATTTCCTATTTTGCGGTATCTTCTAGGTTTTGAGTTTGATTTTTGTTTGTGCTTTTTACTGTTCTTCAGATTAGGGCAAATTACTGTTCGGTTTTCTTATTAACTTGCTGTGCCAGTAAGATTTTCATTGAGATCTGAATTTAATGTAGAAACTGTAGATCATTTCGATGTGAATGTAGAGATTCTGATCTAAATTTTATGTATCTGCGTTGAAAATGTAGTGGAGGTTGGTACTAATAAAAATAAACTAGTGGGGATTGTTCAAACAAGTTTGATCTTTCCGTACCATTTTAGTTTTTCTTACTATTGTGATTGAAATTGTGAGAAATGAATTGTTTAGCTAGAGGTTGAAGATGATATGACATTGGGCCTCTGGGCTAAACTGCATCTAGGTCTTCCTAGTTATTTGTTGTGATAGCAGGATTGTGTTGAGATGGGGACAAAGCATCTTGATACTGTAGCTAGATTTCAATATAAATACAGTTTTAGCCATTGCAATCTGGATTTAGTTCTTTCATTGAGATTGTGATGGAGAATCTTGCATTAGCATATAATATTGATTTTTCTGCTACGATTTGTCTTTTCATCACATATTTTTCTAATATGTTGTTAATTAGTGATATGTGTTTTTAAGCTGCAGCTTAAGATGATGTTCCTTTGCACTGTTATCCTCGACTTTGAAAGAGATTTGTGTAAATGTATTATTTTTATAGAGGAAATCATAGGTACAAGTACGGCAACTAAGAGAACAAGGGACAGAACTTTGTGATCAGAAGACTGTAGCCGTTTCATATCTGTAACAGATGAAGTGTCATTTCCATCCAAGAAGGGTTTTTCAACACCAAATTGTTTTGACTTTTGATGCTTTTTTGAAATTAAAGATTGAATTGAAATGATGAAGAAGTCCTTGTTGTGTTTAGTTAGAAGATCGGTTGTAAACTGATCAGTGATTGTAAATATCCAAGGATGTGTGCATTAATAAGGCTTACACCCAATTTAGCTATAGTTGTGTCATTGATGTAGTTAGGAACACTCAAGGAGCAGTTTGTTTTTACTCGGGTTGGGTGTATGAATCACAAAATTAACTTAGCATGCAAAGGCTTTCTAATTATGCTGCGTATTTTTGGACACTGTATAGAGGAGGTTAGGATGATTGCTACCTGGACTTTTCAGTTCTCTCTGTTTTTGCTCCCTTTATTTCGAAAATTGTTTAGTCTGGTTTGTGAGTATCTGTTCTGAAGTTGTTCAAATCTTGTATGTTCATATCCTTGCATTTCATTTTGTATACAGATTTCCATCGCATAGGTAGAAAATTGAGTTTCACTGATTCTGTTTCCCTGCCTTTGTTGTCATTGAAGGAAATTGCACTGACAGATCTGCCTCCAACACATCCCATAAGGCTTGGTCTTGCACTCAACTTCTCTGTCTTTTACTTTGAGATACTGAACTCATCTGACAAAGCTTGCAGTATGGCAAAACAGGTAAAATTTAGTGTTTATGGTAATATGCTTCATTTGCGGTTCTGAGCAGGCAGAACTGTTGTTTAGCTTTGACTAATAAAAGAGCCATCGAATAAAATCGGGGAAGGGTAACTGAATATCGATGGTGAGATGCAGTGAAATATGTAGAATGCAAGGCCAATAGAGTGGTGACTCAGGCAGAAGAAAGTGATCTGACTTATTAGAAAAGGGAGAATTAATGAGTGGGAAATGGATGGATAGGATGAGAGAGGACAAGTCGGAGACAGCTGAATCTAAGTGATTTAGAGGAAGTGGGTTGACAACTTAATATAAGAGAGATGACAGTAGGATAAGTTATTTAAAAGCAATATGTAGAAATGATCTGCTTCGGTGCATGTATATTCTTCTTCTAAAGTTTGCATAGTCTAAGTCAAGAGCTAGTGTACTGTTAAAATGTTGGTGAAGTTAGAAATTGACGATAGTCCTACCTATCCATTTAGTTTTGGCTATAAAACTGATTTATAGTCAAAGGTTAACCTAAAGTGCTAGTTGGTTACGAACCTTGAGCCTTGTATTTGCTCCTCTTCAAATTGAAGGTAACCTGCAGATCGAACATTTAGGTTTTGCCATCAGTGTCTATGGTATCTATATTATGCTTACGCATGCCAGTTGATCTAGTTATATTAAGAGCGATCCATATCTTTGCATTTGGGATGATTTTTTTTTGTCTACTTGTTTAGGCATTTGAGGAAGCCATAGCTGAGCTGGACACTTTAGGTGAAGAATCATACAAGGATAGCACCCTCATAATGCAACTCCTACGAGACAATCTCACACTTTGGACCTCAGATGCTCAGGTAGGTGCTTCTGTTGAAGGTTACCATCACATGCACACACATACTTGCTCTGAAACTTGATGTTATTACTTATGAAACTTTCTTTAATTGTTGTCATGTGCTTAATGCAGGATCAGTTGGATGAATCTTGATTGGCATGGTGTCTCTATTAAGGAATGGGCTCTAAATGTTGTTTGCTTTGTTGTGCTGACTTATTGTATAAGAAAAAAGACAGCTTTGCTTGACATATGTTAAGTTTGATATTTGACTTGTGGTGGTTTGGTACTTGGAAATCTAGTTGTTAGATTATTTTTCTCTTATTGCAATGGAACCTTAGTACTGTGTATGAGAAAAAACTTTAATGAATGCTTGTGTCCTTGAGGACGTTTCAAAAGGTATCATGAAAATGGATACAAATCTTTTGTGAATGATGCTATTGGAAACTGTTGATAGCTCATCCAATTGCTAGAAGTTAAAAATATAGTGTAGCTCTTTGATGTTGCTAAACGTCGAAGCAAATAATTCTCTGAGTGATCATGCATTCCGATTATTAGAACATATGCAACCTGCTAGAAGAGCTGAGTTGGTGAATTTTAGTATTAAATTGTCGAACTTCAACAAATCTTATTTCCCATTTCGACTTTAATAATTTTGTCCAGAAGTCCCATGAATATGCAAACGGCTCTCCTGAATACTAGTTATTCAATCATAATCCACTCGAAAGCAAGGTACGAAGGTTTCATTCTGTCACCATATATACAAAAGGCAGTGCCCAAAATCACCCATGAATGTAAGATAAGATACTATTTAGAGATAGATATAAGACCTCACATCAAGAGTCAAGACTAACAACACAGTTTAAGTAACAAGTACTTAGAAAATATCAAATAACATAGACGTTTGTCTTCGACTCTTACTAAGTTACAGGCTCAAGGTTGAACAAGCTTGTCTTGGCTAAATCATTCATCCCTTGTGCTGTTCTTCAGCCATTCTAGGTACTGTGGACTGCCACCAACTATGGGCATGGCAATCACTTCAGGAACACTGCAAAAAAACAACCAAGAGAAGGATCAAAATAATCCATGCACTCTCTCCACGCCTAAGACCAAGCATGAATGTTTGAAATTTTTGGAGCAGAAACCGCAGGCTCACAGACTGGTAGAAAGTGAAGTGTATAACGAATGACATGTTGAATCAGGCCTTGGGCCTAACTCAACCCCCAAAAAAAGCTAAAGCTCAAGGAAGGAGGACTGCCCAAGCGGAGCTTGGGGTTCTCGTTGCGGTCTGAATGTGGGATCATTCTCATCACAAACACATTACTATACATGAAAATTCTGTCTTCCTCCTAAAACCACTTTTAACATTCAAAAGGATGATATGTGCCAGGTTTGTCTAACTAATGCAGAAAATAAGATGGTCGAACATTAAATGACAAGTTAAAAACTGAAGAAGCACTGATGTCTTATTATTGGAAGAAGAAAAAAAAAGAAGCAAAGATGCAAGGACTTGCTCATATTCATGGTTGGCCTTCACGTGCTCCGTAAGAGCTTCTAAAAGGGATTCCCTGGTCTTGATTATAAGCAGCTCTTCAGAATCGGTCTGTACCTGTTAACAAAAAAACAAAAAGCAAAACTACTCTTAGGAAACAACGCAACACATATAGTGTACAATGGCAGAGCCAAGTAGGTTCATCCAAACCTCTTTGAACGGAAAATCACATTGTTTATACATGATAAATTATTTTTTATGTATATATAGTAGATGTTGAATACCCTTTGACTTCTTTGTGTGTTTACTTTTTCATATTTTAAACCCTTTTAGTGAAACTCCTGTCCCTGCCACTGATAGTGTACCGAGAAAAGTTGATTCCAATCAAAGTTGAAGAGTCTTTTGAAGGAGACTTACCTCTCCTTGCCACTCGTAAACCGATTCTACACCTGCACACACAGCATATCAATTCACTTATGCATCCACAAGCTTCTTGATGTACTAGTCATAACTGTACCATGTTAACTTAGAAAACAAGACTTCTGAGGAGACCAACTAATCTAATAATTTTAGCTTGAATTTGAGTAACTCCGCAACCAAGAAGA
Source organism: Solanum chiquidenum (assembly GCA_029582725.1). Lineage (NCBI taxonomy): Eukaryota > Viridiplantae > Streptophyta > Magnoliopsida > Solanales > Solanaceae > Solanum > Solanum chiquidenum. The sequence continues at coordinate 6,079 of JAJOOS010002028.1, forward strand.
CTCCTACACATGTAAGGGAATGCTGAGGAAGAGATACACGGTTAAAATGCACTTTGGTGTTTTGCCAGACATAGGTTAGTAAATATTGAAGCAATGTCACAAACAGAAACAAACAAAAAGCTAGTTGATACACCTTTCTTTTACAAAATACATAACTGTGCAGATGCCCCTGGATAGAGCCGGTTTATAGAAATCAGTACCAATTACCAAAACCTACAGTTTATATCCCTTCCAACCCCAAAAATTCTTCCATATTATCAGAGGATCTCAATAAGGTTCAATCTCTGGAAGGGAGTATAGTCATAAGCACGCAACAGTACAGGCAGTAAACAAGAGAAACAGCAATATATTCGAGTTCATATATGCAAATTGTTTCATGCAAGTGATAAAGAATCAAAATACCTAAAAAACTAGCTTTAAGTTCAAGAGCAAAGTGTTACTAGAAAATGATGTGGAATTAGCACTCTTCTAATTCAATTCACGACAACAAGAGAGAACCACACTTTCCCAAGAACATCAGTATTAGCAGCATGTTGAACTGAAGTTGAATTGCTAAAGTCTAAACATGCAAATGATGGTAAAGATACTTTCAGAGATGGGTCATTCGTTTCGTGCAAGACAAAAACATGAAGGTTACTTTGTCTAGTTAGAGAATTAATAAGGAGTTGTGCTCGCCTGGTACTCGATTAACACATGCTGCAAGTTTCTCCTTGACTATGCTCCCTGCCAGTTTCTTACCTGCAAAATAGTTAGAATCCAAGATCATGATGCTAAAGTTCCATCCATAGCATCAGTAATTATATAGAAGTAATAAAAAAGATAGCATCATCAGATATTTGTGGAAAATTATGCTGAAACCATCTTTACATAACATGTTTAAATTAGTACACTTGGACATCAGACTATTGGCACTTTGATACAAGTCGAATAGAATAGTGCAGATTCTCCCTTTTTGTTCAGACAATGACTAAGATTCACAAATCTAAAGAGCTCGAATCCGAAGAATGGAACTAAAAGCACACCAGAGAGGACCAGCAAAGGAAAAAACACATATGTGATCCCCAGACCAAGCGATCATCATGAATCAAGTTCAAGTCTAAACAAAACTCAACAGTCCAAACAGGGATCATAATTCAGCTAGAATCCTCACCAAGATTACAATTTTACTGAAGGATTCACAAAAAACAACAATCATCAAGAGATAATAAAATCAAATGCCCAAACTACAAAAAAAGAAAGAAAAAAGAGATAAAACAAACCCAATTCTTTGTTAGGAACAGTGACATAAACAACAATGCTTGGAACAATCTTGCTGCTAGCTTCCATTCTTATTCTACTAACACTTGTACTCCGTCTTTCTCCACTTAATTTAGACCTGAAAATGTCAAAACAAAACCAACCCGGATATTATTTTTCTCTAAACCCCACAAACCAATTTCAAGATTCTGATCAGAAATCGCAAGAGAAATGAAAAATTACCGTAAAAGAGGGGCAAAGGGAAGTGAATGAGCAAAACCCGTATTAGTACAAGGGACAGAGAGATAAGAGAGACCAAAAGTAAGAACACAGAAAGCGCCTACTATGGGCAATTTCCGACGGAATAAATTCGATGATGCTACTGCTGAGAGTGTTAATGCCATTGATTTTTGGTCTGCTTTTATAGTATTTGCTTACTATTTTCTTGATTCCATTGTTAACCAAAAAGCAAAGAATTGTTCAAAGCCTGAAACTTTCTAGAAGAAATTAAACTTGGGCTTTGTTGTTCATATCCAATGTGAGGCCTCTCTGAAAATGGGCTGGGCTAGATAGTTACTATAGTAAGAGCTTTCTTTCGGAAGATGACCTAACGAAGGAAGACTTGAAAGTTGGTGAGTCAAGTAGTCAGACTCAAGTTAAAGAATAAAGAAATGAGATAAAGTTTCGAGTTTTATTAGGTAACCTATCAGATAAGGTGGATTGCGAAGTGATCCTGACTTTGCCAAGAGAATTCATAGCAAAAATCAATTAGATCACACTTTAAAGATTATTTTGAGCAAACTGATTTTTCTATATAAAAAAAATGTAAGATCAATATTGTGTATGTAAGATTAAGCAATATATGAGTAAATAGAGAAAATTTCAGAAATAGTAAAGATAGTAGACATAATAGCGCTTTATAGCTATAGTTTTCATAATTGCGCTCCATAGCTATAGTTCAATTTGCTATGGAGATTGCGGTTTGTATATTTTGTTTGCACGTTTGTATATTTTACTTGCAAATATACAAACAGGGTAAGCATATAAAAATAGAGTATGCGATTTGTATATTTCGATTACAAATATACAAACATGGTAAGTATATACAAAGTTTGTATTTATACATTTAGGATTTTTTTCAAAACTCGGTTTGTATATTTCGCTTGACAATATTCAATAGGGTAATTTATTGTGATTTTTTCATAAATCGTATACAAATAGCTAGGGTAAGCATATACAAATTCTGGATTTATACAATTAGGAATCGAATTATATAAGATCTAAATTTATACAAACAAAGACTGAATTATACATATTTTGAATTTATAAAATTAGGCAACCGAATAGCAAAATTTCGCAAAATTGTAGCTACGGATTAAAAATAATCGAAACAATTGATATATAACATAATATACTCTAGATGTTTGTCATTTTCCATAATTTTTTCAAATAAATATTAGTCTAACGTTTAACTTTATCTGAAAGAGTAATTTTTCAAGCCTTGTGTTTTGTTGTTAATCTAAAATATATGAGGCCTCTTTGAAATTGGGCTGGGTTAGTAATTTGGGCTTGTTGAGAGCCTCATTAAAGCCATGATTTCATATGGGGGAAATTACGCGATGAAACAAACTTATACTACTTAATTAGTTATTATAGCTATAGTTTGCTATAATTATCACTCGCGACTAATGTTAATTGCTAATTACGTGGGTTGGGTTCGAGTTTGTATAACTTACCACTTTTGTATAATTCGTCACGTTTGTATAATTTGCAACTAACAATTCTTTGTTTGATTTGTATTTGTATACAATGGTTTGTATTTGTATATGACAGTGATTTCCTTTGGTTTTTCAGTTTTATCACCAGATACATTCAATCTTTTTTGTATAACTTTTTAAAGTTTGTATAAACGTGTAGTTTTCAGATTTTGTATAATATAATTTAATGTAATTTGTGTACAACTATTTTAAAGTTCAGATGTTTATATTTGTATAAATTAATTATATCGAGTTTTCTCATATTTGAATAATTTCATAATTTGTATTACTCAATTATACAAATACGTACACACGAATTATACAAATGTACCCGCAAATTATACAAATCAGATGTGAATTATACAAATTATTGCTCTCTCTCGCTCGTCTCTCTCCTCCCTCTCCCAATCTCGCTCGCCTCTCTCCTCCCCTAACATGTAGCTACAAATCGTAATTAGCAAACTATAACTAAAGCCTAATTAAGTTATTTTGAGTGGCTATATGCGAAAATTCCCCTTTTTTATTTCCCCCCTTTCTTTCTCATGTTACTCTGGAAATTAGAATTATATCAACAGTGACAATAACATACTCACCGTAATTCTACAAGTAGAAAAAATTAAATTATATCAATTTAAATGTAATTTCATTGCAGGAATATCTAATAGTATGGCGTATCAAATACTAATAAAGTAGGTGAAGAACATAGAGCATAATGATTTAAATTCCAAGAAAAACAAAATGCTAGGTAATTTTTTTTTCTAATATGTCTTGAGACTTTGTTACAAAGTAATTATAATAGTTATGTACTTATACAAGATAATATACATAACATTTTGGTACTCTAAAGTTTCTGCTATGCATGAGATTCGAAAAAAGGCCTCACAAAGGTCCATCCTAAGTTTGTAACTAGTTAAATGAGTTGAATTACTCTTCATTTTCTTCTTTTCTGATTTAATTTTTTGCAAATCATTTTTTTTCTCTCGAAAACACCGTTGTTTTTTAAAAAGAAAATCTATGTTTGCAAATTGAAATTTTTTTAGTTGTACATGTCGAGATTAAAAGTAGTTCCCTTGTGGTTTTTGTCCTTTTACCTTCTCTTTTTTCTATTAAATTTTATAGGATCGTTGACCAAGTTTTTAAAATGGGAAAATTCCAAATATATGAACGTTTTGTTTGACATATAGAGTAGATGCATGTAGCTTGATCTATTACTAAAAAAAAATTGCAAGGCCAAAGGACCCTTTCAAGATTATCAGTATAATAGATCTCAGAAAAAAATTAATTAAGTGTCAAGTAGTAATAAATTTAATTACCAGAAAAGAAAAAAAAAACAAGTCAGTTTAGTTTTGTATGCACTTACAATTAGCCGGAGACAAATTTAAAATTTAAACCGTATGGATTCGAGTTTGAACTTTTTTATCATAATTTATTTTAATTTATTATTAGAGTTCTTTATGAATGAGTAGTTGGAAGTTCTATCGAATTTCTCTAGCTACAACAAACTTGTGTTGTAATTTTGAAATTAATTGTTCACAATTTATGATAGAATACAGAAAATATCAAAAATATTTCACGATCACCATTTTGAATTTTACATGTGTTACTATAAAAGTTGTCGTCTTGCTCATTATTTAAAAACCATAATTTTTAATTATATTAATCGAAACATATAGTTTAACTCATCAAAATAATTTCATTAATAAAATCACTAAATTTAAATTAATTAACTTATGGAAAGGACCAACGAATCTATATTTTCAAGTCAATATAAACAAGTGATTAAATTCGTACAAAATCGACGTGTACTCCAAATCTACCAATTAAAATCTTTTAAACACATAGAGCATCTTGATAGTCATATACCTGTAAACTTCAACTTTTAAATTATAAATTAATTAGGTTAGATTATTTAGCTGGAAAATGTCCAATAAGGACAAGAATCCCCTAATTTTGAGCAAATAAAAATGTTTTTTCTTCCTGTACCACTAAAAATTGCGGTGAAGTTATAAGTAATCATAATGATTTTCGATTTGAATTATGAGAATAAAATTTATCTGGTACGGAACACTTTATTTTGAAACTCAGTCTTTCTAAGATAAAGTTGAATTAGTTATCAATTGAAAATGGATATTAAAGTCAGACTTCCTAATGCAAATTTGGATTAGGCCACAAAATAAATATCAAGAGTAGGCAGTGGCCGATGTACATTGGATTTTTACATACTACACATGTGTGTATTTCATAAGAAATTTCGATACAAATACAAATCAATCAAGATTCAAAATGGATTTAAAGACAATTTTTTTTGACACAAATTCAAATTAATCAAATCTAAAAGCAGTTATTAGAATTAGACTTCGTAACGAGGTCTAAAAACAAATACCAAACACCACACAAAAATAAGCTTCTTTTTATTTAATTTTATTTTCCCCCAATTTCCCAAACAAGTGGTCCCTTCTTTACTCCCAAATGGAACCAAACGCAAACAGCACGAATTTTTATATAAAAAGACATAATTTGAAAGTAAGACAAGAAGCTTTAATAATCCAATACTAATTTGTTAAGTGTTTAGTAGAATGTAAATCACCAATAAAACTTTGAAGAGATGTCCCTTCGTGGATTAATTTATTCATTGTGTGAGATTATTTTATTTCGTATTAAACTTGCGATGTAAACACTAAAAATATGGATGTTTGGGGTTGTTGGTCCAACATACGATGGTTTTGGACCACCATTTGATAGACGTATGTATATAGTTGTATACGTCGACGTTACTATTAATATCGTTCGTATATGTATAGTATATATATAGTATTTTGAATAAGCTGACCCTAGAAAAATTTAATAGTATAGTTTCTTTTTATGTATAGTATATAGTATATAGTATTTAGAATAAGCTGATGCTACAAAAATTTAATAGTATAATTTCTTTTTGTTAGTTTGATTTTGAATTTTCCCCGTTTGCTATATTTCACATTATTAATTTTTATAAAGAAGATAATGTTCAAAATAATTCATGCATATGTGGTTATAAAAGCTGATGGTGTGATCCTCTATTATCACATTACTAGAATTTCCACGAAATAGACATTTTTTGTGTTACATGCAGAACCCCCATGTCCTACTAAAATTAACATTATTTACCAATAATTGTTTCTATTTATTCATGTGAAAAATTGATTCCAAGATATTGATAAACTTTCTTACTTTACAAAATGCACTTTATATAACATATATTGAATGACATCACATGTTTTTGCAATGGATTTTCTCAAATATGGAAAATAAAATGCAATCACAAAATAATTTTAAAAATGATTTTATGTATTAAGATGTGAGTATATATAATTCTGTGGCTATAGATATTTCTTGATTTTCTCTTCTTAATTTTCTTCATGATTTTAGGACTGGTAGTAATGGATTTTTCGAATGTACGATGATTTGGACCTCCTTATGATATAATTGATCATGTAGAATATAACAAATGCAATGTTTTGATGTCTTTATCTCTTTGTAAATATCTCAGAAGTTTATGAGATATTATGTCTTGATAATCGATCTTTGTGAATACTCAAGCGTTTATGAGATATTTGATATGACTCTATAAGAAATGTACCCCTTTAATAGGTGTGACTCGTAAGCTATGATTTAGAATAAAATAACCTTCAAAATATCTCAACTGACCATAGAGTTAAAGATGAATTATAATTCATTCGATAAAGTCTTATATTAAATCCGATAAAATCTCAAATGTCTACTATAAATTTCTACTTGAGGCTATAAATCAAGCCCAACGTACACGCATAGATTAGATGAAGGCTATATTGTTTTATTTCAATTCCATAAAGACTATATATTTGGGAGATTGTAACTGAAATCTGAAATATATCGTCTCAATATATATAGTGAACCTACTCAATTTTGTCTTTAATATATTTGGATTGTTTCATAACAACCAAAAGAAAAGTCATGTACACCCTTATGTCATTTTTTTTATTTGGGAGATAAAGGTTGAGTGGTGCAAAATTCAATGAATCGTGATTTAATTTGCAATCAAGGTTCTCAATTTATGAAGGAAAAATTGTATTATTTCACAAAATATATTTTGTTCACATGTATATCGAATGATTGTATATTTTTATTTGAGACTATAAATCAAATCTAGACATGTTATATTTATAAGGTGACATACTATCTTACAACATCTTAAAATAATCTGAATTGTGTTTTTGAACTCACCTTTCTCTCGTATTCTTTATTTCAAATTCGTAAAATCTATTTTCAAACTGTATATCTGAAATTAATCTCAGTATATAATAACCTTCTTAAATTCCGTCTTTAATATATTTGGATCATTTCGTACCCAAAATATTAAAAACAAAGTCATGTGAGATAGTCACTCTTGTGTCGATTTTTTAGTTAAAAAATGGTTGGCATATAAAGGAATCCAATGAGTATAGGGTTTTAATTGCAAATCAAGGGCTCACTTTCCAAAGTAAAATAGTTTTAAAGTCCCATGAGATTGTCCTTGTGAATTCCTTACTGGTCCTTATACATTTAATGTGTTTAAATTACCCCTTGTTAATCATTTTATCACATTAATACAAAATTGTTCGTATTGAAAGCATCTCTAAACTTGACGCGAATTATTAGTTTCATTCCCGAATTATTGACAGTCTTAAAAACATTCATATACTTGACTAACTCAACTTAAATACACCCTCGATCTGTCACATGACATAACAAGTGATCTCAAACTCTTGCTAGGAGCCAGAGACTCTTAATAAAACACTGAAAGAAATGTCGATATCACCCCTAACTTGACGAGAATTTAAGAATGTATTTCACCCATGTGGCAAGAGCAGGAACGTATTTAGTGTTCATCACCCATGAAAATGGAGGGACATGGCTCTTGCTAGGAGTCACCTTATGATATGTTTGGTACAACATGACTTTCTGACAACTTAATGCAGGCAACTAGGACCAAATGGCCACTATGGACAACTCAAATAAATCTAGGGACTTTATCGACATAAATAATTTTTTTTTTTAAAATCATATAAAATGAAGAGAGATCATTAAGAAGTTTACTTTGTTACTAATATAACTAAAATCTTTAACTAATTAAGTACATTCTTGAAACATCATAGTACACAATTAGTAATTATTAAGTATGAACTTGACAATCAATCTTAGTTTGCCACCAACATGGGTTGTGGTGCACTGGTGGGAGTGTTTCACCCTTAACCAGAGGTCTCGGGTTTGAGCCCTGGGTATGGAGAAAATCATGTTGGGAGCGTCACCCCCGAATGGATCCCTGTAGAGCGCGATCTAAATTTAATCAGAGCTCCAATGTGGACTCCGAATACCGGATGAGAAATCAAAAAAAAAAATCTTAGTTTGCCAGCTTTGTTCTTTTCTAAATTTTGTCAAGCAAATAGTTCACACCTAACACGACATAAATATATCACACACTCAAGACATAATGATGTTCATGAAAAACTAGAATAAAATCCTATTTAAATCGACATATGTATTCGTGTATTCTAAGTGGTAGAATGATTTTAATTTGTTGTCACAATTTAATGAGATTCAGTCTCAATTGAGCACGTCTAACATATTTTTTCACAGTAACAGAATTACTATAACTGACGTCGTTAAGTTCGCCATTATAGAACTTACTTATCGATTTGATTCATCCCTATAAAAACAAAAAAGAATTATATCGATGCAAAAAGTTAATCTTATTATTTGATACGTATGTATACGCTTTATCTCTTTTTATGGGTGTGTATATACTCAATTGGATTTGTTTAGTATATTTGTAGACCGACATAACTAGCTTGGTGTCTTTTAAAAAAAATAAAAATAAAAAAGAGAGAGAGAACGAATTTATTGAAACATTTTTACGAGAAATATGGACAAATGCTAGAGTAAATATGTAATCACAACTTTAAAACTGCAATAAATTCATATGTTGAGAACATTTAAAATTAAATTAAGAAGTGTCAAATGGGTGAATTGGGGCTAATTGGGCATGTCAAAATGAGCTTAACTTAATAAATAAGTGGTATTTGTCGAACCGTTCAAAAAGTTACTTGGACTGAAATTGAACTTGTTAAAATGAATTGACTTTATAAATAAGTGGGTTATTGACCCGCCCAAAAGTTAATTGGGCTGAAACAAATTGGCCCAAAACAAGTTTAACATCGGACCATGATTCAATCCACCCAATTCTTACTTGTTTTTTTTCTTTTACCTCTCTTAGGAGCTTTCACGTTTTTGCTCTCTTGGTAACTCAAACACACAAGTTTAGAATTAAAAGTGAGGGATGTTTACTTTCCGAACAACTCCCTTTTGTCACCCAACTCTTACTAAGTTTTAATTACTGGAATTTTTTTTCTTTAATTTGTTTAAGTACCTAATATTTTTTCTTAATATTATGATTATATATAATATATCAAATAAAAAAATACACAAAAATTTCATCGATCAATCCAAACTTCATATCAGTTTAACTTTTAAATAAATTGATTAAGCAGATTCAAATAGATCGAATTAACAAAATAAGCAAGTTATTAATCCGCCCATAATCATATTGGGCAGGTCAAGAATTTGCTATTTCTTCAACTCACAAATTAAATTCTAAATTCCCTTCCCTTTACGTAATGTGTGACTTAAAAACTAAAAGAAATTATAGATATTAGGATATGGTCAAAAAAAAAATTAGACCACAAATTATGTGGTGAATGCATGACAACCTGTATAGCTCGAATCTCAAACATGACTATAATTTAAATTCGTCTTTAGACCAACATATTTATTTCAACAAAATAAAGACTGAAAAAACAAGTCTCAAAATGAGGGTCCTCACTCTTAATTTTATCTTCTCTTTAAAGCAAAAATAAAAATAAAATTGTCATGTGATAACTCATTGAGAACTGCATTGTTTCCTGACATGTTGCATTAGAGAGAATTTTGGGACATTGAAACTTTAAAAAATAAAATATAAAAATAATAATATATATATATATATATATATACATATTGTTAATATAAGAAATTTGTACATCAAGTTATTTTATCTATTGTAACAAGTAATTTACCTTATTTTTAAGATTTTAAATGGATATATTTTTTTTAGAAAAATTACATAAATATACAACTTAAGATATCATAATCTTTAAAAATTTCTACCATTTAAAAATATTACAAAAATCTCTGCTCGAATACATCTCTATCTCCTCTCGGATACATCCCTTAGGTGAAACTTTAAAAAAAAAATATATAAATAATATATATATATATATACACACACATATTGTTAATATAAGAAATTTGTACATCAAGTTATTTTATCTATTGTAACAAGTAATTTACCTTATTTTTAAGATCTTAAATGGATATATTTTTTTTGGAAAAATTATATAAATATACAACTTAAGATATCATAATCTTTAAAAAATTCTATCATTTAAAAATATTACAAAAATCTCTGCTCGAATACATCTCTATCTCCTCTCGGATAGAATGTAATTAGCCCCCAAATATATGAGATTTTAGGAGTCCGACCAATAGAAATTCATGTTGAATAGGGTCCATTCATGGGGTAACTTATTAATAAGCCCTCTAATTAAGGAAGAAAAACACTTCCACTGCACATATTAGTATAAAGATCCATATATGTAGATGTCTTTTCGACAAGTTGATAGTATAAAGATTATTTATATTGACAAGGTATATATTATAAACTGAAACAAAAAAAAAGGGTCAAATATGAAAAGGTGAAATAATATTCCAAAGTAGAATTTGAGGAAAAAGGATTAGAAACTTGTGTCTTAAAAAGCCCCTTTTTACAAGTCTGTTTTAGGCATATGCTTGAGCTAACTTGTTGATAAACAAAGCATCAAGAATCCAAGGTTAAAATAAATTTTATCTTCAACAAAATATATGTCCTTTGTACCGTTGAATTATTATATCATTACGACTTTTAAGAGGGGTGGAATTTATATTTTTTCTTTTTGGGTCAACAATATTGTTATTTGTGACTCCCAAGAAAAAATAGAAGGGGGAAATGATAATATTTTGGTCGTATAAAAGTGTTTGAACATTTTATTAAGAGATGATTACATTAAATAGTAAAGTGTCTGGTTGATAAGTTAACAATTTAATTGGTCTAAACTGATTTGTTTGTTATAGAAATAAAAAGGTAAACTTAGAATGACGGATGTAATGTCGTGGATAGAATTGTTTTTTTTTTTAATTAAAGGTTTCTAATTTGAGATTTGTGTGGAAAAAAAAAATACTTAATAGATAACATTATCGTCAGTTGGGACATTAGACCCCTATCTGTAAATTTGAATCAATCAAACTTTAATACCAATAGCAAATATTAGTTAAAAAAAAATAGAATTCAACTTAGGCATATGACCACCGTTATTGCTCTATGTCCTTTTCCCACCCAAAGTTCAATTAATCGTGGACTATATTACATAGTGAAAGCATCAATTGAATAACGAGTTTAGGTCTCCTAAACGAATATGGGTTTGTTTGGTTTGCAGATAAAATTATTTCATAAATATAATTTTTAGTTAGTTTATTTCATTTGAGAAGTGGATAAAATAATTTCAATTTTGATAAGATAAGATTAGATACTCAGAAATCAGAATTAAGTTTAAGCTAAAAATAATATCGTGTTTGATTGACAAAATAAATTTATCTCTAGACCATTAACTAAATAACATTATAAATTTTATTTCAAGATTAATTCTAAGATATCGTCTCACTTTCTCTCATCCATCAAACACAATATAGTGTGTAGCTTTATCTTACAGTTAAAATGATATATATTGGTGAGGTAATTTATGAGCGCGTTACATGTACATAATTTTTTTTGCAAGTGATATTTTATGTAAAAAGTGAAGAAAGATCACATCAGTGTAGCGATATTTTACTTAAAAGAAAAAAACTCTATATATAACCTATTTAGATCATATTAATGTAATGCAATACAAGTATATTACTATATTTTTCTTGATAACTTTTTCATTTTTTAAATGAATCAATAATTGTTTTATTATAAATAATAGTACAAATAATTTAACATTCGAGCTAAAATAGATTATTACAGTACAACTTTAATTAAGTATTTAAACATGAATGTATTGCTTTGACCAACTGGTTTATTTGGCCTTTATTTCAAGCCTGCCGGTTCGATCCCTAAATGAAATTATTCTTTCAAAAATAGTAGACTATTTATTGACTTATAATTAAAAACAATTGCAAAATTAAGGTATAATGGGTTTAATCCGTCGGCTCCTAAAAAAAAAGTAGAGGTGTCAAATAATAGACGGATTGAATTGAATTAGAGCAGGAAAAGGTTATTTATACTGAAATGGATTAAAATACGGATCATAATTGAACTTACATAATTCTTGTTGTTTTTAATTATTTTATTTATTCTTTCATAATTATTTAATATTTAGTGATTTAGTATTATTATTATGATTATATAACATATATTATAAGAAAATGTCTAAATTTAAACTAAATATTAACACATTTTTTTATGAGTTGAAATGAATTATGCATTAATCTAAATTTACACAAATTACACAAATTATATTTTTATGAAATAATTTTATCTATACAAACAGAAAGACCCCTTTGAATGGTGAATTGTGAAGTGTCGATCTTTAAGTGGTGTCATTTCTTTTATATAGTAATAAAAAATAAATATTCAAACATTTTTGTCTACATCTTAAACGATCTAAGACAAAAATCAAAAAACAATTTCTAATATGCCTAATTTAAAAATAGTATAGTCATTTAAAAGGGCATAAAAAGGATTTCACCTCACCAGACGTTCAAGCATTTATTTACGTTAAATAAGATAGGTTATAATAAAAATATACTTTGGAATAAATTTTACTATTTTATCTTTACTTATGTTTTAAAAAATATTTATAATATCACGATAGACAATTTGAGACACGTAAATAAAGTAGTTAACAATGAAAAGATGGCTAAGCTAGTCAAGATAACAAGCAAAATGTGAGTTATAATTGAGGTGACTGATAATCATCTAGATTGTTTGCTTAATCACAATTTTAAACTGTCCTAATCACCTTTGCTGAATAATATGGAAAAATAAAGTAGTGTATGAATGATAGCACTACTAAGTAATTACCAACCTGTATTGTAGTGGAGTGGTAAGTAATTAGAGTTCCCATCTACGAATCTCCTTAGATACAAATTTACCTTTGTTAGAGAATATTTTATCCTCATTATAAAAGTTTTTAGCATGAATTCAAATTTAATCAAATTTCAATATAAATATAGAACACGGCTGAGTGTGAACTATTTAATAGGGTCATTAGGTAACGCTCCCAAAAGCAACAAAAAGCAAAAGGTTATTTCTTTTAGTGATAACTTTGGTCAGTGTAAAGACATTTCCTTTAATAGTCCAACATTATAAATTACTAGAATATTACATTTTCTACATCTTTTCGAATAGATTGATGCATTTGCAAAACATACACGATTTACACGACTAGCCATTATCTCATGGAATCTTATAAAAAAAATTATTCTTATTTTTGTTTGTTTCGTAAACATATTCACATTCTATTATTATTTCATTGATAATTTGTTTTCATTAGAAATTTAATATAGAATCGATATAGTTTGATTGAGTACAATTATTACGTCCAACGATCAATACAAGATAGAAATTAGATAATGTATAATTAACAGTTGAGTTATGATATTTAGTTTACGAGTTCTGAATCATAATGTTATTAAATTCTGTCGAGCGGGAAGAAGAGTTAGCTATACCCTAACTCCCTAAGTATGATCTATTTATTTTATAGTGAGCAATATTTGTATTTGAAGTTTATTGGATTCCCTTTTATAGTAGGTTGATGTGCCTCAATTGTCGATTGGATTCCTTTTGAGCACATATTGTTGGTTCGTTTTCAAAAAATGTGTGGCTGTCTATTGTCAAATCAATAATATTTTTTAAAAAAAGATCCAATTTTTCTTCTTCTTGCAAATATGTTCTTTTAATATATAATTAAAAAATATAGTTAGGTGTGAATTGTGATGTACCATTACTCAATAATCATACTAAAATCTTAATACACATAAAAAAAAATCCTACAAGCAAAAGAAAATTAGAACGACAATGTATTTTTCAAAGTAATCATACGAGTGAGGTATGAGGAGAATGTAATATGCATATACATATCTTACTCCATTTTTTATCGGATAAAGGGATTGTTTTCAAATATTATTTAAAGAAAATAATTAAACAAAATAGAATTGGAGAACATTAGGAAAGCTATTTTTATTTTTTATAATTAAAGACATGCACTTCGTGAATAGAAAATAAAGAAGAAAAATACTATACTAATTGTAGAAAGAAGTTAAAGCTTATCCTACCAAACAAAAATAAGTGTAGGACAATCTTGACTATTTATTTCTCAGAAGAAAAATTAACAAATAGAGAAAAAGGATAATTTAGAGATACAATATATCTTTTTCTTGTTACTTTTTTATTTACATATATAGTACAAAGGCATTTTCACACATTGTGAGCCAATAAATATAGTGTTTTGTGAGTGAGGTAGTTGGACCACATCAAATTCATTAGAATCGACAGACACTTTGTGCAAAAAAACTTTATAAGAGGAACAAATTAAGACTTTTACTAATATAATTAGATGTGCCAAATAATGATGAAACACCTACATAAACAAATAAAAATTGCCCAAGTCTATTTTCTTGCACAAAACTATATTTTTATCTTTTAACAATATTAAATAGAACAAAAAAATGATATTTTTTAACTTCAAAGACAGTCAAATATTGTTATAGGTGTATACAATCAATCGATATAATAGTCAAAAATTATTTATAAAGAGGTTTGACGGTATTATTATTTTCTTCCTAATATTCTTCATTATGCGCTGTATGGTTTTTGTTTTTTCGGTTATGTACAGTAAAATGATGCTATATGTACAACAAATCATAATAAACATAACAAATTATTATTTACTTTCATTTATTTTGTCATTATAATTTTATTTTGTATATTTCATCAAGTAAAATACCATAATTAATTTATAGGAATCAATAATCACTTGCTAAAATTAGAATTAAATATTTTAATACTACAAAAACCAATAGGTCTTGCTCCCAAAATTTATGTCATGTATCTTAATGAATGACTTAGTGGTTGAGACATGAGAATTAACTCATGGAAATGTCACTACAATTAGTGTGAGACTATCTAATCGAATTCTGGCAGACATAATTATTTTGTCAACTGAAATTATATTTGTCTAATAATGAATGTGGGCTATGATGAGATGATTTTTTTTTTTTATTCTTAATTAGAGATTTTGGGTTCAAATTTTGAAAATAAAATTTTCTTTGTTGCGAGTGTCACCCCATTAATTAACAATGTTATTATGGTAATTCAAAATTGAAACATAACTGATAAGTCACCTGCAAAACTGACTTATGTATATTAGGTAATCGAATTAATGGTTAATGCACATATTAAAATTTTATAATTAATGATTTATTGATATGGGAGTGAGATACTCAATTTTCTTATTGCGTAAATCGTTAACCCGATAAGTATATAAATTACATATTATTAACCCTAAAGCCTTATTAGTGTTGAAATAATAAATTGATGTACATGTGAATATTTGATAAATAAATGCTTGCACCCTAAAAACTGTGGCTCTCATCTATTTTTCAATGTGATTTATAATTACGGAATCACCATTTAAGTAGAGCTACAAAAAATGTTTTGTTTGATGAAAAATTAATATATTAGTGTGTGAAAGTGAGATAAGGGTCAAGGGAGTATGAAATGGTTGAATTAATACACCATTCAATAATTACTAGTAATTCAATACCAAATTACTCGATATATTATTAGTTGGTTAGCGGTTAGTATATTTAAAAATTGATATTTAATAAGTTAGATTATTAAGTATAATCATTCGTTCGATTTATCCAACAAATAATTTTAATTGTCATACATGAATTTAAATTTAGTCAAATCTCAACAAAATTACTATACATCGAGTGAGAAACTTAAAAAAAAAAAGTTAGAATAATGCACGCGCATATGCTGATTTTATTTTCATATAGCATCAAATACTAAAAAGAAGTCTTATACGATGTACTACTACTAATAATAATAATAATCATTTGAATGGATTTATTTGTTTGTTGATTGAAAATTTAGGAGAAGAAAAAGGATATTTCTGACCACTCCTCCCACCCACCCACCCAATAAAAAAATGGCATAGCTCATTTCATTAATAGAGTGGATAAGTTTTATTGTGTCTGTTTTAATTTATTTATTTTATTTTAATTCGTTGTAAAAAAATATTTTTTATAACATCTTAAATTAATTAAAAAATAGGAGTTATCAAAAAATGAAAAGAGATATATTTTTAAAAATAAGACAGACAAATTAAAATGGAGAAAGTAACATGCAATGGTGGACTATTTTCGTTTGTTGAATGAGAAGTTAGGGAGGAAATTGATATTTCTGATAATTAAAATAGACCTCTATTTCATAAAGATAAAATAAAATAAAATAGAGTGTATATTAGGGGAAATAAATTTGTTTTTAAAGTAAAAAATAGATATAAAATCCAAAAAAAAGTGTGAAAATTAGTACTGCCACATATCATAATGAAACGGTACATAACCATTTGCCAGCCCACTACACTTTTAATTCCACGTGGCAATACCCCAGCAACAAGACAAATTTTACAGCCAATCGGTCCTTTTCTACATTTTCCATTTACTATATTACCCCTTACTTGTTACAAATTTACCAACTCCTTCTTAAATTATGCCATTTTCCATTTTAAGATACCGTCAATGGATATCTACATGTTAAAAATTGTACTTAATTACGAAAATAAGATAGGTTACATATTAGTCTATTTAAAATATAGAATTTATAATTATGAATATAAAATAAGTATGGACATGTTATAAATGATTCTATATAAATACAAGATTTGTGATTCTGAATATAAGATAGATTATTATTAGTTATAAGTTATAACAGAGAATGATTACTAAATGGTGTATTTATTTTTTTATGAGAAAAGGGTCAAAAATGTCCTTAAATTATGTGAAAGGAACAGAAATGTCTTTCGTTTATAATTTGGCTCAAAAATGCCCTTAGCGTCAATACTTTGGTTCAAAAATGCCCTTAGCGTCAATACTTTGGTTCAAAAATGCCCTTAAATTATGTGAAAGGAACAAAAATGTCATCTGTTTGTAGTTTGGTCCAAAAATGCCCTTATTGTTATTTAACGGGTCAAAACTGCTCATTTTCTAAATACATATATTATTATTTTCTTTTTAACACTTTCTTTTTCTAATAGTGCTTTTTTTAAATTAGCAAATGTTTATCTTACTTCTATTCAGAAAAAAATAAAAATAATAAAAATTCTTATTTTATTATAATTATTTTTTATCGTTATATAAATATAAATTAATGATGAATATACTATGATCTTATAAATATATGACATATATTATCTGTCGAAAGGGTACATGAAGTTATTCTATTTTAATTAATAAAATGAGATTAAGAAGAAAAAAAATATTTCCTATATTTTTATTTGCTAAAGTGATTTTAGAAGAAAGAAAACAAGAATTGTTGTTCTTTGATAATATTTTAATTAGGAAGAAGATGTGTTTAAAAAGGAAAAAATAATATATTTATTCGAAAAAAGCATTTTTGACCCATTTTATAACTATAGGGGCATTTCTGGACCAAAGTATTAATTGCAAGGGAATTTTTGAACCAAAGTATTGACGGTAAGGGCATTTTTGAGCAAAACTATAAACGAATGACATTTTTGTTCCTTTCACATAGTTCAAGAGCATTTTTGACCCTTTTCCTTCTTTTATTGATAATGTATACTCGCTCCAATCCATTTAAGTTGTCATGTGTGTACAAATAATTAACATTTTAGTAAGTTAAGATATAATTAGTTATTAATCTTACTCAATAAAATAGATTACATATGAGCCCCTCTATTTCAAATTAATTGAATTGTTGAAGTATTTCACATTCTTTTAAAAAGAAGATTAAGAAATAAATTAGGCATAACTTTTCATTTTTACCCTTATTAATTATTCTTGTCAAATTTAAGATTAAATAACTAAATATTAATTATAATAACTAATTCTAATACTAACTAACGAAAGGTTAAATTGAAAGAATGTTCTAAAAGTAATCTTGAAGATTTAACAATTAAGTTAATTGAAAAATAAAAAATGTCTGACAATTTAATTAATTTGAAATGAAGAAACCTTTTCAATTGATGTTTTTAAAAGGATAAAATAAAACTATGACAAATAAAACAAATTGAATGAAATATAACATAAACTAGTAAATAATATACTATTTGAGTTAATTCAAATGCACTTTAAAGAAAAACTCTATCGTGTGCATCACACGATTGATATTAGAATTTCAGGCTTTTTTTTCTGTCTCATTTTACTGAATATCTACTACCTTTAGTTATCATATAACCTTTAATTTTGATTTTGATAGTTAAAACCTAAATAAATATACTAAATTATCAAACATTCTTATATCTCTGCTAATATGAATCCTGATTTGTTATGACTGCTAATTATATGACATATTTTATTTTATTTTTCTGGCATGAAAAAAGGAAAAAAAACTTATATAGTTATTCTCTCATTATGTTTTATTAATGAAGAAAACATAAAAAGGTTTAGTAAAATTAAAGACGTTGATTTATTTGATTGGAGAAAAGGAGGAGACAAGCAAATTCTATTTAGAACCATATATTTGCTCTTATATTAGTGCTATCAAATATATTTCCTCAAATGCAATCATTACATTTTCTGCTTAATTATAAAATTCAAACATTGATACAATAATATCCTTACCAAAATAAGAAGGATAACTGTATCTTTGCTATTTTTCAACATTAAATAATTTATTTATTAGTAAACTTTTAATTGTATTATAAATTCATAGTGTGAAAGTATTAAATTGTAAAAAAATTCAAGTTAATATAAAAGGTAAAAGTCAAATTATGTATCTAGTTTTAAAAAAATAAAAATTATGTATCTAGTTTCCACATGAAATTTATTTGATATGAACATTAAATAAAAATGACGCAATGTTCCATTAAAAAAAGTTCTTATATTATATTTATAAAACTCGAGCGATGACTAAGCATATATGTTCACTTTAAAATATCCAAATATTACAAACTAAATAAAAATGACGCAATGTTACAAAGATTATTTACCTCGACAATGTGTATTGTACATGAATTCTTTCTTAAATTAATCTCAATGTCATCCTTTTAGTAGTAGTATTAACTTTTAGTCAAGCAAGAAGAAATGTTTTTTTATATATATATATTAATCTCACTTTTAAGAGGAAAACATTTACCATTAAAGAATATGATATAACATGTGAAACATTTTTTTTAATCAAAGGCGTTCGTTTTGTGGATCCTATGTGACATAAATATTGTACGTAATTAGTTTGACTATAGTATAAATATGGCGTAGTAGATGACCAAAAAAAAAAAACAATAAATGAGAGAGTAAAGATGTATATAGCGTACATACATATATATACACAATATACAGAGCGTATATTGTCTTCCAAATATGCTTATGGCATAAATGTGTATACATTTCTCTTTACATTTTTTCCCCCACTTGTTCCTGTCTATATTTTCGCCACCCCCATTTCTCATTTTCTTCCATTGTTGCCCTCTTCCCCTTCTCTTTCTCTCTCTAAATGCCCTAAAAATCCAATATAAAAGACACCCTTTTCTTCTCCATAGCCGCTATATCTCATCTCATCTCAGTCTTATCACTCTTCTTCATCCACATCTAGTCAACAATCAGTCACTCAAAACACAGAGGAATCAAACAACAACTTCACAGATCATCTTTTTCTTGTTATCTTCTTCAAAATCCATTCTTTTTCAAGAAAATCGGTTCAGATTTGAAAATGTTTTGTTAAAAACTACAGATTTTGATATTTTTTTTGTTGATATAGTTAAAAGAACGAATCTTTTTTTGTTGATTGAAAGATAAAAGAGTTTTTTGAGGTATTTCAATGGCACCCAGTATGGATTGTGCAGTTTCTAGCCTTTTGTGTGCTGAAGACAACAGTAGCATTTTTTGCAATGAGGACGATGATGTCGGATTTGGGTTTGTGGAGGAAGTTGTGGTGGAAGATATATGGTATCCTAGGATTCATCGAAATGGTCAAGAAAACAGGAAGTTGTTTAATGGGGAGGAGTTTTATACTGGGGTACCATTGCAGAGTGATGAGTGTTTAGTTTTGATGATTGAAAAAGAATGTGAACATATGCCTGCTGTTGATTACCTTGAAAGATTGAGAAATGGGGATTTGGATATTGGGGCTAGAGATGAGATTCTTGATTGGATTGCTAAGGTTTGGTTCATGAATCTTATAGATGGTCTTTATTTCAGATGATCGGATTCTTCGAAAAATGTCGCCGGGTGCGTGTTAGATCCTTCAAAAGTAATACATTTTTGGAGGATCCGATACGAGTGTGGCAACAATTTTGGAGAATCCGAGCAATCTAATGATTTAATTAATGGAAATTGTTGAGTAATGGTTCTTAATAACTTAGATTAATTAGATTTCAAGTTATTAGATTCCTAAACAGTGACTGGTAATGAACTGGAGTATTTAATAAGGGAGTTTCAATGATGTAAATTTTTCTTGGTTCAAAAGGGGAGGTTGATTTTATGTCATAATTATCTTTAGGAGGTTTTAGTTTGGGATGTGTGTGTGGAGTGGGGGGAGGGGGTGGGGTGGGGTGGGGTAAATGATTCTTGGTTTTTTACTTTATCATGGTTAAACTTTTTGCAATACATTCACACAAAACATGAATGGGGTTTGTGGGGAGTCCTTTTGGTGTTTTATTTAATTGTCAGCTAATACTGATATGTTAAATGCGTTTGTGTAGGATTTCACTTTTTATGTTTTGGATCTTTTTTTCCTGTTTCACCAACTCTTAGCTGTCTAGTACATGATTTTTTTTACCTCTTTACTTGTTTGTTCTGCTTCTTGTGTTTCACACTGTAGATATGTGATTTTGATTATCAGTTACTAATTGTATTTATTATTGTTGGAGTTGGATATCGAGTAAATCTAACGGTGGATCGGTTCTTGCAGGTTCATTCACAGTTCAATTTTGGTCCAATGTGTGCATATTTGGCTGTCAACTATCTTGATAGATTCCTTTCTGCTTATGACTTGCCTGTAAGTTCTTTGATTACTGAATTTGGTAGTATTGCTTTGTGTTTAGTTCCATTCAATCACATTGTTTATAAGTTATAACATCTATTGTTGTTTCCACAGAAGGAAAAGGCTTGGATGATGCAGTTACTTGGCGTAGCTTGTCTGTCGATTGCTGCCAAAATGGAGGAGACTGATGTTCCTCTGTCTCTAGATTTACAGGTGAATTTTTCACAAGTACATTCGTGGGATTACATTAGTTATGTTGTTGCTGATTGTGAATTTGCAATGATGAATTGATCTACAGGGAGGGGATGCAAAGTTTGTATTTGAAGCTAAAACAATACAAAGAATGGAGCTACTTGTGTTGACCACATTGAAATGGAGAATGCAGGCTATCACCCCATTCTCTTACATAGATTATTTCATCAAGAAGATAAATAACGATCAAATATCTTGGATCAATAAATCAGTTGAACTCATACTAAACACACTAAAAGGTGAAATACCATTTAATCTTGAGACATTTATGATCTTGATTTGTGCTTGTTTGATGGACTAACTTTTGGGTGGGTGTGCAGGAATTCACTTCTTGGAATTCAAGCCTTCTGTGATTGCAGCAGCAGTAGCAATCTCATTTGCAGTAAAAACTGAGACAGTAGACAGTGACAAAGCACTATCTGCTCTAGTTCAGCATGTACAAAAGGTAAATATAGTGGTCCTAAAAACTCTTTAGTACAAAACTTGATCATTTCCATGTTGATCAACTTACAACAATACTAAAGTTTTCATCTTTACTCTCAACTTTGCAGGATAAAGTGATGAAGTGTATTGAATTGATTCAAGAATTGTCTTTAGCAAGTGACTTTGTTAAAGTTCCAATTGCTTCTTCAATCCCATCTGTTCCTCAGAGTCCAATTGGTGTGTTGGATGCAGCATGCTTAAGTTACAGAACTGATGGCTCAGGAGTTGAGTCGCAGTCGAATTCATCGCATAGTAGTCCAGTGAAGAGGAGAAAGCTAAATACACCTTATGAAGTGGATACTTAGAGATGGATGGGTGAATATTAAGTGGAAAGAAGGCCTTTTGTCAAGTTATTATGATATAGTTGAATGAGAGTTTTGGTGTGATCTTTTGAGAATTACAATGCACCCCACAACACATAACTTCACAATAAAGAAAGTTAGGAAATATTTATGAAGAAAATGAATACATATAATGGTGGTGGGGGAAAAGAGAGATTATGAGTAGTTGGATCATTTTGGTGGTTGGAGATTGAAGAAAATATATATAGACAAAAGGTTTCATTCCATTAACATATAAAAAAAAAAGTTGGAGCTGTTAAATATTAGACTTCTTGACAGCTAAAGAAGCCAAGATTAATTAGGCAAGAAATTAGAAAATGAGAATGCAAAATAAAACCAAAAAAAAAAAACACAAAAAAAGAGCAACTCTTATTAATCTTATCTTGCTTTTGAGTTTATCATAGATAAAAGTTTGTTTAGCCTTTGAGGGCTTGTATTTGTTTTCAGAGTTTAAAAAAAGTTTTTAGAAAGTAAAAAAAAAAAAAGCAAGTGGTGGAAGGTGAAAAACCAAGAGAGAAATTTTGAGTTGTTTAATTTTATTTTTTGTTATGTGCACTTTTGCATTATGTATATACTTTTATGGCTTCTTTATGAAATTCTAAACTATACAGTTCAGTAATATTTCATTTGCCTTTTATAGCTTGTTGCTATTTCTATGCATAATATATATACAGTATAATCAAATCTTTACACTATTAAATCAATCACCTAAGATGTGTTGGGCCATGATAACTCAAAAATACTCTTATTAGTGTGATATTGGTCTATTTTAGGTGAAGTCGTGTTTTCTTCAAAAGGATTCTCATTACAAATAATAGTATTCAATACTTTATATGTAGAATAATTTTTTCCCTCTTTTTCAATTTGTCAAGGTATCCTCTTGAGCTCAACTCACATTAAAAGAGGGATTAGTAACTTGAAAAATACACCACTTTACTTGCTATAACAAGTTCTAATACATGATATACCTAGTGTATTTCTATAGGTGAGGTTCGAAGGATATAGTGTATGCAAATTTTAGAAATAGCTGAGGTTTAAATGATAGAGTTTATACAAATTTTAGTCTTGCTTTGAGATGTAGAGATGTTTTCGACAACATCCTTAATAAAAAAAAAAATAGCAACGTAGATCAAAAAAAGAACTAAGGATAAAATAATAAAGAAAATATGACAAATCATTTTGAGAAAAGAAATAATAATTACACCAAAAAATGTGATGATTGAAATACAATACTATAGATACTACGATTATTAGTATAAAAGAGTAAGCGAGACAACGTTCATTATACTACCTACTAACCTTATATCTTAATTCATGATATCTATAACCTCCTATCTAAAGTCATATCTCAATAAATTGAAAAAATAAATCTTTCAAAATGAAAAAGACCAAAATAACCTCCTGCCATATACTTTTTTGTGGAGCACATGTGATGAGTCCTTGTTTGACTGTTTGTCTGGTTGGACTCTATGGGATTTGGTGCTATGCTTATTAAAGAAGTGTAAGAGTAGGCTGTTTCACTTTTATCCTTATCAGTATGGGACTAGTTTTATTTGGCAATGCAATTGGCATAAAACTCTTCAACTTTAATAATCTTGAAAAATATATATATATAAACACATACATATAAACTAAAAATGTACCATTTTTTTTTCTTTTCTTGTTTAATTTGGTACTATATAGAATGGGATTTTCAATAAAAAGAAGGAAAAAAAAAGCACTTTCATGGGCAAAGAATATACTACAATTTGTCTCAGTTCAGGCACTGCCAGAATTTCAGAAATACTGTATTTGTAAAGTTTTATCAACTTTTAGCCCTTTTGGGTTTGTGGAATATTTTTTTTTGGTTTCCACTCCGGTGTCCAGTACTCACATTAGAGTTCGACTAAATCTGAATTTGCATCGTGAAGTCCCACATTGTAGGATAAAGTACTCCCTAACAAATGTTATTCCGTATCTAAAGAGACTCGAACATAAAATATTTGATTAAAAATGAATGAGGCTTATCAATTATCACTCCACCACAACCTTGTTGGTCCTAGGGTTTGTTGTGGAATTTAGCCAATTTTCACATAATCAGTCTTGCAAAAGAGTAATCACATTAATTAGGGAAACTTACATTAAATATATCGATCGATCATCTACTTTAATAATATGATCAAAATATATTTACTATATACTGTGATTGTATATATATAGTGTATAAGTATGTTTAATATATGCATATTTAGTTTAAAACACACAACATTTACATAACATGTAGATACATTTTGTAAACAAGATGTTCAAATGGTATTTGACTCAAAATTTTCTTTTAAATTATATTATATGTACTTAGAAGTGTAATGAATCTTTAACATAATACTGCCATTTTACTTATTAGTATGTTGTTTTAAAAGAAATAATTAGGTTCCCTTTTAATTTAAATTAAATTTGGGGTACCTGAAGCTCTTAATATATAAAAATAATAAATTATGGACAGTTAATTTTTTTTAAAAGGTGCATAATTATCGACAATCATGCCAGCATTGTTGTAACTTGTACCATACATGTGTTACTGATGAAAAATATAAATTATGAAAGACAAATAGACAATAATATTCTTGACCCTTTTTGAAAAAATAATAATGATAATTAAAATTTCAGAATGCTCAGTCTTAATCAGGACCAGTATTTATTAATCTTTCAATTTACTATCATTGTCGTCTCTGGCTGCTATTTAGGTGTAAACTCCCTTAGCAAGTTCCACTATTTAGATTTTTAATGGAGATCGGAGGGAATCTGTAATTAAAGTAGGCGTTTGACCATGTTTTATTTTGGATATAGAAAAAATTATTTTTATTTTTAAAGTGAAAATAATATTTGAAAATTGGAGTCGTTGTGTTGGGCCATGAAATAAATTAGAGTTGTTTTTGGATTTTTTTATAAATAATTTAGAGTGAAAACATACAGAGTAATAATAAATTCAAAATAGAGAATCAAGGGTAATGTAATTAGATTATTCTCTTTTAGTCGATATATTTTAAAAGGAGTGCAAAAGATAAACATGACAAATAACATGAACATTTAATTCGATAGATCGATGAATTCACTATTTTTCTCTACTTAAATACTAAGTTGTTTCTATATTCCTTCTTTTCTTTCTTTAGTTTATGACAAAGAATAGAAGAGGTTCATTCAAATTCCATTAATCGAAAAATCACACATCTGTATTATATATAATTGAATATTTATTTTGTATTGGTGAAAATTCTGCGTCTGCCTGCTTGTAGCAATTAATGTAGCAATTTATTTAGTTCAAACTCCTTTTTTCGCTGTATATCTTCTTTCATTCAACCAAAAAGTACATCAATTTTAATACATAGTAGGACCAATTTTTTTATTTTTTATCTTTTAAAGTATCTTTTTTAGTTCAAAGGAGTAAATGCTCTTTTTTCATAGTTAATGTAATGCAGTAAGTTCTGAGATATAAATGCTTGATTTGTCCCATGGTAGGTCCAAGCCCAATAGCAGTAAGTACATTTTACAGTTTTTGTCACCCATTCTATTTTCAATAATTATCTATGCTTCAATTATTATGTATTTACTGTGCATGACTACTATTCATAGTTGAAATGAAATTCTTTCATTTAATTAACCATGAAAAGTCCCACAAAAAACTTCTTGGATTCTATACTTTTATATTGGTACAATAGTTCCTCATAATAGTCGATGCATGAAATATTGTGTAGAAACATTTTATAGTACTGACTAGAGGCAGATGCATGATTTGATGTTTTGAACTGAGTTTTAGTCATTTGAATTATTAGATTCTAAATTAATAACAATAACATATCTAATGAAATCTCACAAAAGTGGAGTCTGGAAGGATAGAATGTATGTAGACCTTATCATTATCTCGTGAACATAGAAAAACTATTTTCGAAAGACCTTCGACTAGATTGTAACTTAATAATTAAAAATAAATACAAAATTTGAATTAGAGTTAAGGAATTCTATTGAATCCATACCTTCTACTCTACTTATGACACCGACAACTTGTTCCAAAATATGAGAAGTTATATCAATTTCAATAAATATTAAAATTTTAAACCAAAATTTTAAAGGTAAAGTAAATTCCAGATGTATAAGGTTAAAATTATTAATATACATATGATTAGGTCGTGAATTATAGTGTTACTATTTTTATTTTTATTTTACTAATGTAACATGTACAGTAATAATAACTTTGATTATCCGAGGTAAGCACTAATTAATTTATGTTAAAGTGTAGCACTAACGTACGTAACACGTAATAATGATTAACATGTCCAATTGTCAATTCAAGTTAATTATTCCATAGCGCAGGCTGGTTATAATATAAAAATGTTGCACGTTTAATTATATCTTTCATATTATATACGTACATTTTCCATTTCATACTATTGCAAAAATTTCCTTAAATTAAGACAATTTAAAATACAATATTAAAACAAAAATGACTAGAAAAAAAAGTCAAAAATAGTCCTCACAAGTTAATTAACTTTTAGATAAAATGACTATCATATCATTTTTTGTAAATATGTTCTTTAATTTGACTCATAAGTTCACACTGAAACTAGTGTATGAACTATAAAATTGGGATCACATCTGTGGATGAATGTTAAAAATTCGAGTTTCTCTCATCGAGAATATATGAAGGCATACAAAATGTCTTTAAGAGCGAGCCATATACCTAGAGTATATATTTTAACCGTTTAGATTTTTAGACGAGATGACTTATATTGTATAAAGTAGTACATAAAGATAAGTTTCAAAGTACAATAATAAATGCTTGTATATATGTAGAGAATAAGTGTATATAGAGAGCATCAAATTATGATTGTGAATGTTCAAAACAGTCTTTAAATTTTGTCACGGAAATTGAGTGCCCTGAGACTTGAGACTGTTCAGATAATAATAATATACCAGCCTCATCCATTTTTTTTAATAAAAAAAATCATTTTATTTGTGTCAATAATAGTAATAAATGCACTCGACTGCTGGGTGGAGTCAGGTAGGATCGAGGGTTATATTCATTTGGTTTTTGAGGTTATATATAGTTGATGTATAACCTTTTTCGACTTCTTCATATGCCTACTTTTTTATATTTTAAACCCATACTAAAAAATTCTGGCTCCGCCACTGCTCGACTGGACCCCTACCCCCAACCCCATTTTGTTCTTTCACTTTGGGAAGCTTCGTTTAAAGTGAATTATTTCAGTAGGAGCGTTAAGTTTCAGAAATGAAAATGGTGGATCATATTGCATCACAATCAATGAGAAATATATGGCTTTAATTTGCTCATGTGGGACTACTTCATTTTACCCCTATTCTATTTCTTATTTGACAACAAAAAAGTTAGGATTGTTTTGTTTGTTAATATTACAACAAATTACATTTCAACTATTTTATATTCCTTTTGTTTTTCCTTGTT